>JANHGB010045694.1:15129-43746 GCA_026283785.1 Coracopsis vasa | reverse complement strand
CATCCCAGCCTCTACAATTCTGCACTATGTTTATCATGGTCCTAATATCAAAATGGTGTGTACGTTTTCCTTAACGCTGCTGGCCACCACTAAGACCATATTTGCCAAAACAAACGTTACCCTTTGACAAATTTATTTCCTAACATCTTTCTCCCATGAACATCATGTCCCCCAAGTGAAGAATGAAGAATGCATGCTTGGCCACCCCATGGCTGTGTCATCAATCAAATACATGTATATGAGTTATGCACTCATTTGTGTTATGATTAGGTGCTTATACTTCGGTCAGAATCTCCATTTTATGTTAAAGAATAGTTCTAACACCATGACAGCTTCTCGGGTCATTCAAATGCAAAGTAATGGTTGATGTCTTCTTAGGCAGATCATCAGAACAAGGTCTCTCATCTTCTACAAGAATAAGTTCTTGCTTGGCACACTTATTTAAGACTGAAATTCTGGTATGGGAGTTAGACATATAAATTTTCCTTTCAACAAAGGAAAGATGGTCAAATCTTTCTGCAATAAAGAATGAATTGAACCTGTGTGCTGTATTTCCCAATGGACAGTTTTAAGAAGTAGGCAAAAGTGCTCTTGCTGCATTTCTCCAAGGCTGTCCATGGCTGTTCTGAACTGTGCAAAAGTTATGTTCAGGATGCACCTAGTGCATTGTCATTTTCAGAGGATGTAGGTGGGTGAATGACTCAGCTATGAATCATGAGTGTGTGTAGGCATGAGAAGGGCACAGAGAGATAAGTCTGCCGAAGTGTAAACCATACCCACAGAGCTCTAGTGCCACTCACATGACTAGCTTTCCTCTTCATTCCCAGCTACCAGTATGACTGGTATGATGTTTAATTATTTTCATGTGTCCTTCCTCCACAGAAATAAATTGTCACTTGCCATCAGGGTGGCAGGCAGTCCAATCCTATGAACTTCTTTTGGAACATTTCTGATACGTCCTGCTGCCTGAACTGCACAAAAATAGAAACGTACTCATAGAAACCTGGGTGTATTTAACTCACTGTCCTGTTTTCTTTCAAGTGTACAGAAGTTGAATGAGTTTCTCCTGAGTGATGAGATTGGAGATGACAGCTGGAGAGGCGGGGACAGCTCTGTAGCTTATGAATCCTGTAAGAAGCACACAGAACTTGTAAGTTCTGATTTATGACACTGAATTTCAAAGCAGAGAGGCCATATAGCCCCATACAAGGCCACTGGCCAAGCTGATATGGCTTGTGAGTTTTGGCTTTTAGTCTGACTCTAATATAAACCAGTTTTGCCTCCTATGTCAGGATCTCTGTTTTTCTGTGACATGAAGGGTCCCCCAAACACATGTAAGCATTGCTGAAGTGCCAGTAGTTATAAAAACCTCATAACACACCAACACATTTACACATGGTTCAAATTCATCCTTCTCAGTTTATATAAAAGACCCATGTGCATTTCCTGTGATCATAAACTGGTGGGGTTTATATCATATATCGCCAGTGCAACCCATCATACGTTGAGCATCCTTATGTAGGACCAATTCCTACTCTGGGAAATTCAGAATTGGAGATTGGAAAAACAACACCAAACTTTGTGAAATAGGAATTAATTCCAAAATTCTTTTTCTGGAGTGCTAAACATACAGTGAATTTGAGTAAAATTTGAAGGGGAAAATAACCCAAGAGAGATGATTTGGGAAAAGTTGTGGGTTTTTTTCATTTTGACATTTTCCTAAAACTAGATATTTCACCTGTTTCAATCTGATTACATACATTGAAATGTGACTGAAACTTGTAGACAGCAACAGAAAGAAAGGATTGGCACAAAATAAGTTGTATTTTGGAGTGAATTAAATTAGTTTACAAACGTGAAAGAACATCTTTCTGGGTCAGCAATTATAATAAAGGAAACAAAAATTAAGCTGTTTCAGCATTTGTTTTATTACTCTTATCCACCTTTTGCCTAGCCATACAGAGAGAGACAAAGTCTAGATGATGAGGAGAGGGAAAACTAAAGGTAATATTTGTAAAGGTTAAATCAATCACTATGTACAGCCCAGCTATAAGGAATCACTAAGATTACACCAATTTAGCTCAATACAGTGGCACTCATGAATACCACAGGTAGCTCTGAACGAACTAGTTCCATAATCACTATTATGCATTAGTGAGGTACTCTGCACAAGCTAATTTGATGCACTTCTTGCTCCTGTAGCTATTCTGCTTGCAATAACCAAACTGGTAACTCTGCATGTTATTACACTTTTACTGACACAGTTTTGTTTGGAGATACCTCAGGTGGGGCAGACTTGCCTAGCGGTTTGAGGAGGATGAGAAAGCTGAAGTTTGGGATGGTTATGCATGGGAAACCAAAAATCAGATATTTCCTGTGCTTCAGTAAAGATGTTTAAAACATTACCCTATGTGCATCACAGTAGTGTGTCTTTATTATCACAGATGTTGAAAAGCACTGGTTTCTTCTTCTCACCTAGAATGGTGGTAAGAAAGGAAATGGATTGTTTGTTTTATTGGAAACCAAATGCTATACTCTCTTGAGAATTCCAACTTTTCTTCTTTCTTCATTTCACTATGTAGCACACCAAGGCCATCAACAGGAGGCAGCCCTTAAGGTATCAGCTTGAAAGCTATGAGCAGCCAACAAGGAAGCAAACACGTCCTGTGGAGATAGATGATATTGCAATCAAGGTGGTAACACTGAAAATACTGTCTCGTTCTTTACAAGGAGTAGGTCCCTCTGCACAGTACCAGATAGTGCCCAACAGATGGTTGAACAGATGGTGCTGTTCTTCCAAAGGCAAATTGCCTATTGTATGAACAAGCCCCTAAATAAATTAGCAGTTTGACAAAAATTAAGTGAGAAGAATTAGCTTCTGACCAGGTCTTTGTAGAGATTCCCTGTCTTCTCAGGAAACAAAGAGGCATCATCAGAGGAACAAAAGGAACAAAACCTAGACAATCTGAAATGCAGAAATTAGTACACATTTTTTTTACTTTCCCTCTGTGCACTACTCTTTCACTCTTAGAACCAAGACAAAACTTTTGAGTCATTTTTTGACAATTATTATTGAGGTGTCATTTATTATGACAGTATTTTAAGTCGTGTTGGCCAACTTTTCCCCATATGTGTGCTCTATGCAAAGAATGTTTCATGGCCCTATTAGGAAGTTTGCACAAAAAGGGGAGAGTCCACTAGGGAACATTTTACTTATGTCCAGCCTAAACCTTGTGAATATTCTATTTGTACTTTGGAAATACATACACAAGTGGCTATATATCACAATATGCAGAGTGATTCATTCCTTGACAAGCTATGCTATTTATATTATCACCTGTGAGGTCTTATGATTATTATTCTACACTTGACAGAATGAAAATATTTGGTAAAAAAAGTTCAGCTCAAGATCATCCCTTTATTGCATTTCATACCATATATATACTTGTGTATATAACATTCACAAACTTTTCTGGGTTTTGCAATCTTTACTAACCTAACTTTGGGTTTGCTTTTGTTTATAAGCCTACCTCACCACATCTATTAAGCACAGATTTATTTTAGTAACATATTTTGAATCCAAACTAAATGTTCTTTTTTTCATTTTCCTCATATATCTGTGTAACTGACATATGGTAACTGTTTTGTAGGTGACCAATGGATACTTTTCATGGGGAAGTGGTTTAGCTACACTGTCCAACATAAACATTAGAATCCCAACAGGTAGGATAAATGCATACCTCAATCATGAAATATGTAATATTAAATTGTTACTAATCCCATTCCTTGATGTTGTAAAAAACACAAAACCACACATTAAGATTTTTATAAGAAAAAGTTAAGGTTAAAAATGTATACAAGGTCATGAACTATATTGGTCATATAGCTATGACCCATAATATATACAATACTGACCCATAATATATATAATAGAATACCTAAAGTATTATAAATAAGCAAAAAATACCTTTTTATATACCTATATAGTTTTTATAGTTTTTATAATAGCAGGAACAAAGTCAAGAGTAAGAATAAATATCAAAAAGATGGTTATAAAAAAAATCATTATTTTTAATAGACTAAAAGAAAAAAGAATGAGGGAGAGCTCCAGACTCATTCAAACCAAGGGTCCATCTAATTCAGTATTTTATTTCCAGCAGTGGCTACAAGTGCATGCACAGGGACACAGAACTCATGTATTATACTTCTCCTGTCATTCTTCAACATTAGAGTCTCTCAGTTCACAATTGTTTTAATCTCAGAAAATTCTTTGAGCCTCATGCAGTTTGTCTGTCAAGAAATCCTCAATTATTTTCTCTTTCGAAGAATTTATCTTTGTCCAGCTGAGTTTCTGTAATTTCTTGCATCCTTAATTACCTGGGAGTTCCACAGGTTTACAAAACACTTACTTGTTTTGGAAGACTTGCATAGCAAATGTGAAAAGTAACAACTATTATTTCTTATTGTGATGGTGGTGGTGGTAGTCATTATTAATGCTATAGAATTCGTACCTGTTGATATATCATGTTATTAAATAGTCTCTTATTTTTATGTCTTATCAAGTGCTTAGTTTTAAAACAGCTTATTATTTTAGGTTGACACATTTTAGATGTAATATAAGTACTAAATAATCCCAAAGTCTGTGTCATTTCTTTCACTGTAGGATTAAGTATCCTAGAAATATATGAACACTTCTTTGTGCTGGCCCAGTGCCCCATACAACACCAGCAGAAGGTCTTTGCTTGAAGGAATTACTATCTAAGGCCATGGGTACCCAAGCTGGATGCGCCAGTCTGAGAGATTTCCTCCTTTGGAAGGAATAAGACCCATAACTCCCTAGCTGGCAAGAAGCTTACTTGGCAAATGCACTAGCTAGCACAGTTAATGAGTTGGGAATTAGTTTTTGGGAATATCTGAGAAGTACCATTGCAATAGGAAGGTGGTGTGGGAGGGAAGGAGGAGTACAGTGAAACAGAAGAGAGCAATGGATCTTCTTTCAGGTTTGATCACTTTTATTAGATTGGCCCAAATTTACATGCAACCCCAGACTGGATAAACACTCCCCACGTTGTATCATTTGACCCTAAATAACTTCCATACAGTAACAGAGTCCCATGCATTTGATAAAGTAGGTCAAAGTAGCAGTCTCATTCCTTTGGAGATTAGTGTGTACTTTTACTGTCCATTAATATATATTTCCATAGATGAATACATGCAATATTGCCCATTTATGTAGTGGATGGTAACAAATTTAACCAACTAGTTCAAATGCTCTAAAACTGGGTCTGTTTGGGCCTTGTCGACTTGAGGTTTTTTCCTTTCTTGAAAATGCGTTTGTTATTATCATAGGTCAGATGACAATGATTGTGGGTCAAGTCGGCTGTGGAAAGTCATCACTTCTACTTGCTATACTGGGAGAGATGCAGACACTGGAAGGAAAAGTTCACTGGAGCAAGTATGTTTCATATAGCTGTTAATTGCTGTATTCATTTAAGAAGGAGGTAGTTGGGATTTGCTGTGAGAAAGGTGAACTTGATGTCTCAGAACTGCATGTTGAATGATTGTTATCACCCAGATCTTCACTGGAATAAGTCACCTGCAAACTCATAGAGGATTTTCTTTGCTGTTTTGCTGTGGTTCAGAGCAGGCAGAACAAAATGCCTCAGGAAGAGAAAGAGGCTAGTCTGACGATTAATATCTAATATATTCAACCTAGCAAATGACCTGAATAGAAAGGATATACTATTCCTGCTATCAAATAGGCTTCAATACTCACTATAATTGAAGTCAGCATTGTTATGCTGCTACTGTATGCACGAGTGAAAGCATGACAGGATGGAGCTTCTTCAGTCAAGTGGTATGCATAGGGCACCAGCATACCCAAAAGGCTATATTTCCTACTCAGTGATGCTGCTGCTAGAAGAAGACAAGGTGATATAACAACAAGTACGTGAGCAATGCTTTTCCACTTCCCTGGTACCTGCCCAAGCCTCGCTTATAGAAGTCAGTGTTACTCTTCACAGTAACATGTTCTGAAAGCAGCCTGAGAATGCCAAATACCTACAGAGTAAAGGCTATGAAGAAGCTGTTGCTGAAGAGGGAATGCCAGTGAGGTCAGGCCTTGGGATCCACATGGATTCAGATCCAGTGAATGAGAACTTCCTACAGAAACTAAGTGGGGCAGCAGCTACATTTCCAGCCTAGGCAGGGCAGAGGCAGTGGAAGGGATGTGCTGTAACCCCAAGGCTTGTTCTTTGATTTTAAAGATCAATTCTGTTTCCTTTAAACTACCAAGCCAAACTCTTCATAATTAGCTTTTCAAGGAGAAAGGGTTAATTTTGTCACAGAGACCAATATTTAGTTGCCCCATCCCTTGACTAGTGACCTCGTCTGTCATCTTTTTCTTACAGCAATGTTTCAGGCTGGATTTTTTTTGCTTTTCGTGTGCTAGTATGCGTGGCATTTTTGTTCTCTAGCTATATTTCACTGACTGCTATTCTAAACATATGATCTCACTGGAGTAGCAGGTACAGTTGGAGCCAAGGCAAGACTAACTTTAGTTATATGTGAGTTTAAGCTTTGAAGGAAAATGAGTATGTGTCTTATCATAGTTTATTTGTTTGGGATACATAATGAAGATTTTGACATCACAATCCGGCATTTTTTTCTGAGTAGTTAAAATACAAGGAATGAGTAGAGTGTACCTTAAAATTATTCTCACAATTGTTTTCAAAGATATATTTGAAAAATACTCACATTTTTCCTATAGAAAGATACGGAATTTTGAGAATATTAGGCAAAATAAGAAAATCTTAGAAATATATTAATGGAAGTTTATGAAATATTGAATAAGTTTCACATTGTTTGAGAGAGATTAAGATCATATTGTCAGTTGATTAGCAGTCTGTACATAACCAGGCAACTCAAGTTTTAGCAATCATCTCAGGCCCTACTGAGTGCCTTTTTTCATTGCAAACTACAATTTGATACTGTGATATAGCTGATGCAAACACAGTTATGTTCTGCTGATAATTTCAGACTGCCTGACAGACAGATGAATACAGAAGGATACTTCAGGTATTTAACCAAGTGGATCCTGTATTTTACAAAACCATAATAAAGGTCCTATTTACACTCTTAAATCCCTTTCCATGTGATTCCACATGCATGACTAATGCAGCTACTGATCCAGGGGCGAAATGCAGGCTAGGTGAATTCCCCAGCAAATTCAGGTATAATAACACAGTAGTAGTAATGATGGAAACATTATAACACAATATAACAGCCCGTTATATTGCGGTAATCCTGTAATGCATCATTGTGAAAACCCATCATGGGGCTTGAATACCCTGTTGCTGTTGTGATTAACTGCAGTGAGAGCTGTATGTCCTACTGCTAAGTTTGTCACTGGTGTGGGATCTTAGGGAAAGAAAGCGGCTTAATGTACCTTTCTGTAAGAGATCTTGGCCAGGGTAAATCTTGTGGGCCAGATCTCAGTTCTTCCCCACTTATATAAGATATGCCTCAGACATATTACAAACCTTAGAGAAGGAGCTGGCTTTTTGTTTTCCCGGTGCACAATCAGCTAGAGAAACTTCTTAAACACTGAAGCATAAGCTGTCAGGATGCAGTGGTTCAGCTGACGTTGTTTCAAATCTCAGTTATTAAGTCTGTACAGGAACAAATGTGGGGAATATGCAGAGACATCTATTCCCCTCATGCACACCAATCTGAACAGTCAGAATAGTCTCCAACTGCCAAGCAGAGAAAAGTAGCTAAGTGGAAGCCCTTCATCTGGTATACATTTTCTCCACATTGAACTGGTTTCCCTGCAAACAGGTTGTTGTGCTGGATAGTATTTGTGTAGATTTTTGGTCCTTGTCTTGCCTCAAATTTCTCGACTATATTAGCAGAAGAGGTGGTTTGTTCTCCTTTTACAGTGGTATCCTAGAGATTTTCTATCCCTTTATTCTCCTTCCTCTGCATTTTGTAGGCAGATGGAATCCAGGCCTGGTTAGAGATGCATTAGTCTATTTTTAAAAGTCCAGAGCTTAAAGTTAAAAGTGATCCAAACTTCTTTTTGACTTTTCCTTAAAACCTTGATTTAAATTTATTTCTATATTATTTTATCTTATATATTCAAAATCTTATAAAAATGACTAATTCATCTAATCAGTTTGGTCTTTCCTACTGTTTCAGACTTGAACTTATCATGCCCCATTTTAGGAAATACGTATATTTTTTAGTACAGATAAAAAATCAGTATAAATAGCCACATTTCAATAAACAAGACAATTAAAGCAAAGATTATTAATCCCAGTGGGCAAATAAAATACTCTTTTTAAAAACCTCAGGAGCTTCCGTTTCAGCCCACTCCCATGCTCTGCAATTGCATCACTCTTTCAGAGTCCATAGAGTGATGAAGTATAAGACCAAATACTTAATGTCCTTATTTGTGAGGGCCCCAGTTCAGTAAAAATCTTACATGTATTTATTGATGAGATTATTACTGAATGTGGGTTCTCACAGAAATCTCATAATTTGGGAGAATGAAAATGGAATAAGCATGGAATGAAAGAAGAAACCAAGAAAGAAGTGTTTAAGAAACTGAGATCCTAAACACTCATTCAGATGATCTATTTGATTATAATGACAAGCATATTAAATCTGGTTTGGAATTGCAAAAAGTCTTGCAAGGCTTGTGTCCAGTTTTTGTTAAATTGTATTTTAGAGAGCACTCCCAAATGTATACATGAGAGCATTATGCCTTTCTTTACCATTCAAATGCTCTGCTGATAAAAGTTTGGGGCTTTTCAACAGAGAAAATTCAGGTTGTCTTCTTTTTTGTCTGGCTTGACCTAATTTCCAGCCTCTTTCAAATCTCTCTTTAGAATCCATCTTTTGCTTTCTTGTAACCTTTGTTTCCATTGTAGAGAAGACTGGAAAATTCTGCTGAATAAAGGACCAACGCTAGTGAAGGAATGTTTATTTTCAGCCTCAATTTATAGTTCTTCTGAGATAACCAGCAGGGCCTATTCACCTCTGATGTAGTATCTTCTCTGTTGATTGGTGCATGAAGGAAACACACTGACTGTGTCCTTTAGGAGGCATGAATTATCAAAGTTCTTAGCTGATGTGCAGCAAAGAAAGGAAGATGTTTCAGTTCTGGCATTTTGGGAAGATGCATGATACATAAGTCTGGCATTACAAGGGCTCTGCTATTAGAATTTTTATGCCCTTTGCCAGACTTGGATCCTCTGCTTATAAGTGCAGCTGCAGTTACTGGTATCCCAGCAGGCAAGCAGACGTGTCTCTCTCAGCAGTAAAATATTTCATCTGAAGGATTCATAGACTTGGGAGAGGAGGATTTGTTTGTTTCCATTGTTATTTTTATTTTTTTAAGTCAGTCAAGTAATACATTAGTATCAGTTTTCTAGTCCCTTCTAATGCCTGTTTCCATTTACCTGGCATAAACTTACTCTTTTAGGTCTTGTACTTTGCAGTGATGTGTCGCTATGCCTGGACATGAGCCCCATCGCTGGTCCAGAACTGCTTTGACTGCCATTTCGTGCCCACAACACTGTTATTAAGTCAATTAACAGAGAGAGCTGCAAAGTCATCCATGTTATTACTGCTATTGCATGCTCTTCGAAACATATTTCATGGATATGATCCTTAAGAAGTGGAGGTTGACAAAGAAAGCCTACGTGTTGTAGTGCCATGCATGGCTTGATGCAGCCTTAGTGCTATAAACAGGTTCAAAATCTGTTGTGATTCAAAAGTGTATCTGCAAAGCTTACCTTTGCTCCAGGGGAAATTTGACAGTAGTTACCAACTTTTGCAGGTCTGTGTGAAGAAGCTAACTTGCTTGCTTGTCAACCTTCTATATGCCCAGGCAGTATTAGTAATTCCATTTTTAATAGGTTTTGCAAAACACTTTTCATTTTTAATACATTTCATAACATAACTTGCCTGTTTAGCCACTATGCACTATAGATATGAAACTGTTGTATTTAGAAAATATCTACTTTTTACTTAGAACTTGTTTATTTTCCCTTTAAGAGCAACAACAAAAAAACCCAATAAACTGATGTTGAGTCCTTAAAATATGTACTTAACTCCAGTTTCCCTGTATGTAAAACTAGCACAAAATGTTATTCTCTGTAGTTTCTGCTTACTAAATGTCATTTACCATAACTTACAGTGTAAATGAAACTGAATCTTCTTTTGAAGCACCCAGAAGGTATTATTTCTATTTTTAGTGTATCATAATACACTGATTCATTTCTTCAGAATTTCCTCAAACCTTCATCTTTGTAGCCTTCAGCCATCTCTGTGTTTTCTTATTGTGTCGATGATCATTTACTGTATGATTAACCGACAGATTGTGTTAAACCTGGTGGATCCCAATCTTCTCCAGCCATTGTACCACTACCTCAGTCTTGTCTGAAAGATGTTCAGTGCTCTCACCTCCCATTTGACATCGCTGAGAGTTTAGTGTGCTCCGTATCTTGCACGACAGGACTTCAGATGTATGACATCACTACATGTACTCTCCCATGTGATTGCATGTTTTCTGATCAGCACTGGGTTTCATGTTGCTTGTAACCCAGTTTGACAGTTGTGTGATGGAGCAAGAAAGGGAGCTGGTTGTGCTCCAGCTGAAGTCAAGTGGTGACTCCAGCCCTAGCTTTAGGGAAAGAGCCTGCAAGTTGAAAAGAAGGACAAACTAAACTAAAACCATGTCATAAATGATGGAGAAGTAGTGGCACACATAGCTGTGGTTGGGAGCCCACACCATGATTTACTACCTGATAATCCTGAGGGCAGATTTCATACTAGTGCATACTGAACTGCTAAAACTCCTAAAATTTTGGGGATACTACTGGCTGCTTCTAACTAGCTATTTCTCATACTCTAGCACCCTCTCTCTCAGCAATTCCTAGATGCTTACACACAAAGCTGTATCAAATGGTTGGTTGGAAGAAATACTGTCAAAGAGACTGAGAAGGAAGATGGGTGTTCAGATCCACAAGCTGGTACCAGTTCACACCACCTTCCTCACATGTCTTGGGCATCTCAGGAAAATGTCTGAAATTACATGACCTTTTTTGCTGCTGTACATAGGCAAAACCACCAGAAGTAAAGACTCTTCATATCCCTATTGTACACGTCATTAGGTATTTAAACATGTTTAAAGTATGTCTAAAAAATACTTGAGAGACCATAGTGATTCCTTCCTAACCTGTATTGAACTGCCCTCTTTTCCAACATTGTATTAGTCCACTGAAGATCTACAAACTTAAAGGAAAAAAGCATTCATTAAGAAAGAAGTATATTGTGTGTATGGCCACATAATCTAAAACTTCAGAAAGCAGCAAGTCAAGTGTACCAATGCCATTAGAACAGTGCCTTTTCACTACCTGTTATGATGTTAGAGAAGAAAAAAAAAAAACAACAAAACAAGTATCTATTCTTGTGAGAATTTGATTTTTTTGATTATTTATAATTTGCCTTCGGGTTGAAATTGGAGTTACTAGATTGAGGTAGGTACCAGCCATGTATAGTAGAATAGCGTACAACCAAGAGTGTAGATTTTGCCATCAGGTGAGACTGGGTGCTCTTCTAACAAAAGAATCTAACTTAAAAGCCTTCCCTTCACTTTTGTAACAGTTGCTTGGCCTATGTGTTTCCCTGTATTTCTGTGAATGCACATTCATAAAAGTAATTTTAAACCAATTTTCAGACATTTGATAATATGGGTGCTTTGCTTTTACTAATGCTGTTTATCTGTCTGCAGTAGAAACAGATACTCAGTGGCTTATGCAGCTCAGAAGCCATGGCTGCTGAATGCAACTGTGGAGGAAAACATTATCTTTGGGAGCCCATTTAATAAGCAGAGGTAAGTATCAACTCCCTTGCAAAAACACCTGGCAGATTCTTCTAAAGGGTTTTTTGGCTTCTCCTTCTGGAAGAAGTTTGTAGGTTCCAAAAAATATCAATGCACAAAAACACTGAGGTAGATTTAGCTAACCTGACTTTACCCATCTCAAGGGAAGGTTTCTGTTTTAAAGCAGTCTTTCAAGTCTCCCCTTCCAACCAGAGTGCATGTCTAAGGTGTTTGTGAGAAATCAGACAACAGCAGTGGCTCTCCATGGAATACAGCGGAAGCCATATGTGTATTTTTCAAGCAGCTAAAGTTAGGTGAGATGAATCCCATCTTTGAAGACTACTGACATGTTTTTGTTTTGTTTAATGGAGCCTGAGGTTGCCAGAGGAATCTGGAAATAGGGATTCTAGGCATGTTTCCACTGAGTTTATCTGCTAATCCTGCTGTGATCAAGTTACTGGAGTAGCCACTTTACAAAAACACTGCATGTATAAAGATGGGGTGCCTCAAGGAAATAACCTTAATTCGTCCTTTAGAAATGCAGGAGAAAGGAGTGTGGAAGCTGAGGTGCATGGCTTCTGTTGCTCCTATCCAGCACTTGCTTCTTGTGTCCTTCGAAAAGGTCAGCTGACAAATGCAGTGGAAAAAGTGACTTGGCTTGAGGAAAACAAATTGCTGATGTTTTCAAAGGCAACACTCTCTCTGTTTAAAGTTATTAAAAATACATCTCGTTCGTCTCAGAGTGTGCTTTGTTAACATGTATGACTCCATTCCTACTTGGTAAAAGTTAACAAATATCTTAAAATCCAGATAAGTATCTAAAAGTTCAGGGACCAGATTTTTCAGCTACTGCATCCATCAACCTAACTTCAAGCATACCAAAGGGGCCAGGCTGAATTACACCACTCCAATAATCTCATCTCAGCAGATCATCTGCAATACCCCACAGACCTAGAAATCTAAAAACAAATTTCAAGGGTTTGCAAGTGGTTTCTTGGTTCTGGAAAGATTATAATGATGTATTTGTTCTGTAATATCACACAGAATTAAATGAAGGGGCATCTAAAGGGGAAAAAATAATAGCACATTGAAAAATGGCTTCAAATACTCCGGAGTCCAGCAAAACAGCTCCATGATAAGGAGGAATGTACTCAATAACTTACATAATTGAATCTTTAAAAAGCAGGCTTGCCAATAAAGATCTCTAATAAATGTCAAGTTTTAGATGCTTAGTTTACAATGCTCCATGATTAGTCACTGAATAATCATTTTGCCTCATTAAGTTTTGCAATTACCCAACCATCAGAACCATAATAACCTGGCAGTAAATTCAAGCTGAAGGCTTTTGTGTTAGCAAAGTAAGTGGCTGGTTAATCAATTGCAATGCTCATGTTGTCTTTACAGGTACAAAGCTGTTACAGATGCATGCTCTCTGCAGCCTGACATTGACTTATTACCATTTGGTGATCAGACAGAAATTGGAGAAAGGGTAAATAATATGAATGCGGTTTTGTCTGCTTAGCCTAAGTATTAAGAAGGTGCTCTCTGATGTCACTCAGACAGATCAAGTCTGTACTGGGCTTCCAGCCTGGCAGAGAATTGTAATTCACCAGGGGTTACTGAAAAAAAGTCAAAAACATTTTCCTTTTTCAGATGTTTCTCAAATGGTATTTTTTGATCAGTCTCCTATATTCTGCCTGCGGAATTTGGTGCTAGTATTGGTTGCATTTTTCAATCTAAGAAGCCTTCTGTGTTTAAAGAAGCTCTTCATAATTTACACTTACCCATAATTAGTTGCTGAGTAATAATTTTTCTTCTGATATTATATGAGGATTATGTTTGTTTAGCAACAGGATTAGCATTTTAATGAAGCTTTTTATTTTTGTTCAGCTCTACACAGTTGTAAAAAAAAAATCACATTTCCAAAGTCCTATCATGATGTTTATTCAAAGATGCATATTTCTGATCCATTATATTCATTAGGGGATTAATTTAAGTGGTGGACAACGACAGAGAATCTGTGTAGCTCGAGCACTCTATCAGAACACCAACATTGTCTTCTTGGTAAGATTTTTCTTTTTCACATGGAGCATGGGAAGTTAGTAATAAAACTGTCATTCCTTATATTTAGCTTTAGAAAAATGTATGTTAGATTAGAAAACTATAGGGACTTGTACTGAACTCCAAATCCAAATTATAGAGTTAGCAAATAAACATCCACCAGAGGCAGCATCAGCACATACTGGGAGGCTGGTGAAGGTGGGATTTCCTACAGAGATTAACACTGGAAGAGTAGAACAGATTGTCTAACTTCTGCTCACTCTCAGTGGTGACCTGCTATCAACATAGTCCCACTGAAATCAGCAGGACTTCTGATAAGAAAAAGCACCATAATGCAACTACTTGTGAGCAATGAGCAGACTGAGGGTTCAGCACTCTCGTGCAGAGTGCTGTGAATTTGGACAAACTTTTCCTTCTCTATTACTTATTTCAGGACATGTCAGGAATTTCAGGAGGTTGTTGCTCATGAAGGGGCTGTTTGAGCCTCTTCAAAATCAACCAAGGACTTCTGTTCTTAGAGAAAAAGTGTTTCTATATTAATATCCTTATCTTTCTTTTTGGTAGCCACACTCACTCAAAGACTGACACAACTGCAGTTTACTTTGGAGGAGATTAGAACAGTTCCTAACTCTGCTTTAATTTTACTCTGTCAGTTTCCCATCAAAATCAAGCCTCAGTTTGGCTCTGGACCCTGGCATTCTCAAATTTGGATGGGTAATTTCAGTTCTGGTGTTCCTGATCAGGATGACTACATACTGTCAGTGTGGCCCTAGCACTGAACACACCTAGATGTCAAAAATTAAGTGAGTCCATTGCTATGAACTGAAGAGCATTGGATTATAGCTTACTTTCATAGTGCAGCTCTCTGACTAGGTCTTAGTCATTAGAGTGATGAAATGTTAGTAATAGCAAATGCTTTCTATTAAAGAGAAAAACTCTTGAAAGAAATAAAACCAATTTTTGTATCCTGTTCTAATATATTTTTTTATTTTTATTTAATTACAGGATGACCCATTCTCTGCACTGGATATTCACCTAAGTGACCATTTAATGCAGGAAGGGATTCTGAAGTTTCTGCAAGAGGACAAGAGGACTCTTGTTCTGGTGACACATAAGTTACAATATCTACCACATGCTGACTGGGTAAGAGAAGAGATGCCATGATGCAGATTTGCTAATGAGGAACATCCACTTGAAGTTAGCACCATGACACTTAATGAGATCACTACTTTTCTCTGTAATAGAGTCTCTCCTTCTTAATTCCATATGTCATGTGGCTAACTGCCACTTTATATAATACAGATTTTATAATAGAAGGAGCAATTTTATTTTTACATTATTTGTGTAGGTTTTTTTGAAAGCCACCAGAGAATTATGACTTGATTGAGAATATGACTATTGCTTATTATGTCTTGTCCATGCTTTTTACAAGTATAAGTAAGCATGGCTTATAGAAATATAATTTTATGAGCTGTGTCAACAAACTGAAGAAGTTATTAATAAACTACTGAATAAAATTAACATAGAAATTTCCATAATGGTAATCTCACCAATACTGAGACATGTATTGTAGGATCCAGGTCAGTGATTATGGTATCTATGTTGCTGAGTAGAGCTATTGACTGCTTTCTTCCCTAGATCATAGCAATGAAGGATGGCATGGTGCTTAGAGAAGGAACACTAAAGGATATCCAAAACAAGGATATTGAGCTCTATGAACACTGGAAAACCTTGATGAATCGCCAAGATCAAGAATTGGAAAAGGTAAAAAGGAGCATTTTGGGGAAGGATGATATTTCTAAAAAGAAATAATTTTCAGTTAATTTCTGAAAAAACCTCAAGCAATGTCCGAAAGCAAGTTTTAAACTACACATTAGGGAAAAAAAACACATAAACTCTAAGGGACTTTAAGGACTGGAATAGATTGTCTAGGAAGTATGTGATATATGTGTCATGGGTGGGAAGTATTATTACATTAAGCAAACATACTTTTGTAATATGGTACACAACTGATCCTTTGCTGGGGCAAAGGATGGAGTAAAAGTCTTCCTAAAGTATCTCTTAGCCTTTTATTCTGTTATTGCCATGAGCATTTACCTAAAAATTATTTTTGAAGTTTTCAACTTCAGAAGAGTGGGAATGAAAGAATGGAAGAAAGAGAGAGGGAAGTGAACAAAGGAAGTTTTTCTGAATGATTAATCTTAAAATATTGTGCTTTCACATTCTATGAACTAAAAGATCCAAATACAGTCTCTTTGAGGTTACTGTTGGTGCTACCACAGTGGCAGGCAGCTAAGCTCTCAATGAATAAATTTCTTTATTAAAGGATATGGAAGCTGACCAGACTACTCTTGAGAGAAAAACCCTTAGAAGGGCCATGTACCCCAGAGAATCCAAATCACAACTGGAAGATGAAGATGAAGGTATGTTTTATCATTTCACCTTATTTTCTTTATTACTGGGTTTCATCACCTTTTCACTTGAATAGCTGGCAGTTCTTAGCAATGAAGTATGAAGACGTTGATTGGAAGGTCCAATACTTCTACTTGTTACAATATGACTTGTTTAACGGATTCTCCATGTTTGTCAAAAATTGTGCAGCAATTAGAGTGTACCAAAAGAAGTTAATTTCTTGCTAACTCATACTGCCTAGAGGTATTGAGGAGCAAGACAGAAGTAAAACAACAGGAAGAATTGTAACACCTCTAAAGTGGGTCAGGAAGCAGAAGAGTTGGATATTAGCAGCCGGCAATGAGATCCATCAAGAACATCCCTGGGATGTTAGACCAGGCCTAAAGGGAGTTGTCATCCCTGGCAAGCAGAAAGCTTGTGCTAGGGAAGAGAATAGGCAAACTGCAGCCTTCACCTTAACTCAGCAGGAGTCCTAATTGCAGGGATTATCACAGTGATGTTGACTGGAGTGATCACAGAACAGCCACTGGCTATTAACAGTGCTTCCTTGTGATTCATCTGGCAACACTCACAATGGATTGCCATCTGAAGTCATAGGTCTTTAGATCCTGGATTGCTCCATTTTGAAGAGGTTCCCAATCACTGTACAATAGGTAGAGCTGGACCACAGAGCCCTTAAGATGGAAATATTATGTTGGCTTCATGCTTCTTTGGCAGAGCTGAGCAGAGCACCTTTTACTATGTGCAGTCATCAGTACACTTTGTCAGTTTAATTCCTGAGGAGTTTAGGTTGAGGTTATTCCCAAGCCCCTCATTTCAGTCTGTGGAAGAAAACTTTGACAAAAACCTGTATCTTCATTGTGGGGTATGATAGAAAACACAGGAAAAAAAGGCATGTTCATATAGTCCACAGAAGGCCTGCAAAAAGCAGACATCGCATTACTCAGATCAGAAAACACATAACAGAAAAGTTTCTTCCGGACAGAAATATAACCTGGCATTGCATTCCAGGTCATCCATACTTATTATGTGACCTAGGGAATATACACAAAGTCTCTGTGTCCCCGGAAGTGTGGAATTTCACCTTTCAAGAAATGACAAAATCACTATTAATTTTTAATGTTCAAAATCAGAAATGAGTGGAAACGCTGTTAGTTCAGGGCTGTCAAGAGCAAGTCAGTATTTTTCTTCCCCAGGTGCAGCCTCCAAGTCTGTGAGATGCATATTCTTATTACTTGGAAAAAACAATTTTTAAATGGCATGTTTATGCACCTCTGAAATACATATTTCCTGTAGCAGAAGTCATCCACCAATTGTATTTCAGTGTAATGGAAACTATTATCATTTTTTCATAGGCAAAACTTTAGTACTCTTGAATAAAGGGAAAATTCAACTCTTATGCAACAGATGATGGAGGCTCTGGATGGAAAGCTTTGGATAGCTTTCTAGAATCTTCCATGCTACCCAAAGTGCTCTGCTGACTGTATAATAAAAGCAGCTGAAGAAATTGGGAAAGGCCTAGTGTCTACAATAAGTAGTCAGTACTGAAGATCTGATTTACAAAAACATTACCAAAACTGTAACAAGTCAAAGACTGACAGTCTATAGAGTTGTGCAAAGAGCACAAGGGAAGTCTTATGAAAATATGTTTGAAGTGTTTGTTTTAAATGACAAATTGAATTTTGCCATTAAAACTAAAATTCAAAACAAAAGAAGTTAACCAAATCCAGTCAAACCAAGTATAATTCTTAATATTGAGTCTGCGCTAACTTGATCAAATGTCTGACTCACAGAGGAAGAAGAGGAAGAAGATGAAGATGATAATATGTCAACTGTCATGAGGCTCAGGACAAAGATGCCATGGAAAACCTGCTGGAGATATCTAACCTCTGGAGGGTTTTTCTTGCTCTTTCTGATGATTTTCTCAAAGTTGTTGAAACACTCAGTTATAGTGGCCATAGATTACTGGCTTGCTACTTGGACATCCAGGGACAATGCAAATGAAGTCAGGAATGCTGACGATGATAAGAGCACAAATAAGGTAGGCCATATCTTGACGCTTGACAGGGCAAAACCAGAAGAAAAATATATGTTCAGAAGTGATTATTTGCTGTTCACCTAGAAGCCAGCTAGACTGGACAGATACATATACTGAGATTGATTATTATATAGGATGGATGAATTGTTCATGCTAAAAAATAAGACAATTCAAATTTTATTAATCTTTTCAAACATGCAAAACTGAAACAGAAGCCCGTGTTTGATGTAAGAAAAATTATTGACTTTTCAAAGAAATGAATCTCATAGTAAACTTTTCCATCTGTATTTTTTAACACCTAAGTCAATGACCCCATTTTCTTAAGTACTGGCTCTCCAATAATGTCCTGTCACGGGAAAAAAATAAGTCTTCAAATGTACTGCTTAAATACAATCTGCTTATAACTGTAAATTTGAGTCATATACAAATATCTCACTGGAATCCACTTAGTGTGCTTTCAAAAGACTTAAACGTGTTGTAACCCTGGTAGATTAGTTTGGGATCTGCTCTGTGAATTTTTGTGGTGCTTGAATTTAATAAAGTGGAACTTTCTAACATCTCTCAAATGCTTTAAATCTTGAGAGGTTCTACTTTGATTGTCTAAGCTTCTTGACTATCAGTTTGTCCAGTTAGTTAGTCAGTCTTCACAGTTCTAAGTACTATCACTTCAAGGTCTTGAAAGTTACTCATCAGTAGGTTGAGGGATTTTAGTACTGCCAGATCTTCTAATTATGTGAACTTAATGAATTGCAGTTCCATCATAGGTCTTTTATTTCTGAAAGATTCTATTAACAAAACTATGTCATATAAGAGATGTGACATACTAGCTACTTGGTACCACATACCTTGGGAACTTCTTAGTAGAAAAGAAAAATGTGTGTTTATTTCTAGGATTGATTTATTTGTCATTTTATTAGACTTATCATGTAGCTGTCTTCAGCATCCTCTCTGGAGCAGGAATTGTCCTTTGTCTCATCACATCTCTGACTGTGGAGTGGATGGGCCTCACAGCAGCCAAGAACCTACACCATAATCTCCTTAACAAGATCATCCTTGGGCCAATTAGGTACAACAAAAATAATGTTCCTCCTGAAGAGTTACAGTCAAAGTTATAGTCAAAACCTATCGTTTTTGTAAATGGGAGGTTAGTCTTGTGAAAAGTTCTTGCATTTGCCCTGTTTTCTTCAAGCTCTAAAAAATGAAAATGACTAGTGAAATAATCAGGAGGAAAAATCCATGTAAGAACATGTGAAATTCAGCTGAGTTCTAGTGCCCAGTACTATGCAGGAAGGTTGAGTAGCAGCCAGGGAAAGGCTGTGATCTTTAGAGGGGATCTTCAGTCTTGAGGGAGCATGGATGAAGGAGCAGGATGAAAGAGCAGGAGGCAAGATGGTAAGTTTTTGGAAGAGGAGACTTAGTTTTTTGGGGGAATGCCAAAAGAAGCATTTAGAAAGTCAGGGTGCAGACATTGTGATCTGTTATGTTATTTACCACCTGGTTTTAGAAAATGGCTGGACACAGCTCTGTATTCTGTCTGACTGGGCTCTTTATCCAAAACTGGAATTCCTTTTCAGGTAACTTTTTGTTTCTAATTTGTTCAACAGATTCTTTGATATGACTCCATTGGGGCTAATTCTAAATCGCTTCTCTGCTGATACAAATATCATTGATCAGGTAGACATGTCAATGCATTCTGTTTTATTACATCTTGGCTTTGTAAATTTTCATTTAGCTACTGAATAAGATGATTTATTAAAGTATTCACTGGAGAAAGGCATAGCAAAAAGAGGCTCTGGGAATGATAATAGAAAACTCAAAATAGAAAGCACACACATTAGTAAAAAAGGTGGGTAACTGATAGAATAGGCATGATGGGAGATGGTGGCTCTTAATTTCCGCAGATGCAGTCTGGTTGCTTATGTTGGAAGATATGGATTAGAAAAACACTAGATTTTGGGCTCAAAACAGTATAGAATATAATAACTAACTATATGGGATTATACTTGACAAGTAAATGTTGCATCCTGGCTGTAGCAAATGTGAATTTACAGCATTCAGGGAGAGAAAGGGATGCTTTCACTATGGCTCTGAATTAAAATGTCTGGATGAACAATAATCCTGAATGTAAGGGTGATGGGAACATGGAAGGAAAATTAAGAGGCTCTGAGAAAGAACATTCTGTTCCTCTAAATATTTGGGATATCAAGAATAATTTTCTCTTTCTTTCCAGTTAAATGAGGTGCAAATGTCTCCTATTTCCCTGTGATCTTTGAATCACTGACCTTTAAAAAAAACACTATTGACTTTTTAACCCCTGCTTATTTGAATAGTAAACGCACAGAAATATAAAGGCTCCTGACATAAGGAGAATATCAGTGAGCACAAGGTGGTATCATTCCACTTTCCCTATGGTCCTCTATAGGAAAAGGCATATAGGGGTATTACCAGTGTTTTTTGTGTTATGTATATTTTTCATTTCACTCTAGCACATTCCACCTACACTGGAGTCTCTTACCCGGTCCACCTTACTGTGCCTGTCAGCCATCGGAATGATCTCCTATGCCACTCCATGGTTCCTTGTTGCGCTCGTGCCACTTGGGATAGCATTTTATTTCATCCAGAAGTACTTCAGAGTTGCTTCCAAGTATGTATTAAAAAGCTGACCTGAAAATTTCTTCTAGGAAAAAATGTACATGAATTGCAATGTATTGTGAAGCTACAGGAGCTAGTATAAGAAGAAAATGGCCATGGCATCCCACTTTTGATCCTGAGATGATTGTGAGATATACAATGGAGGATGTTTCCAGCTGACATGACTACAAATGGGGTATTCGGGAAGTAACACTAGTTGTATCACTTTTGTACACCATTGGCTATAGAGTCAGATGAGCATGAAGTTTGTTAATCAACTGAGCCAGCTCACATCTGGTCGAAGCTCCTCTTTGATCTTTTGAGGGTTAGTAGAAAATGGAAAATAACTTCCTGGATAACATCAGTCATGGATTTTTCTTCATATTGGGAAAAAAACTCCACAGAAAATAATTCCCACTGTACAGCAACATTTCATATTCAGAATGGCTTGGCTGGTTATAAACAGTACAATTTTTCAGCAAAATGAGTGTGATAATTTCTTAGTCATCCTTCTAGTGCTAAATTAATCACATAATTTGGTGAAACAGGAAAGCCATTAGAAGTTTTTTCTTAAATTCAGTCATGATTTATAGCTGGATTTACTCCACTTTCTGATACTTAAAAATACCAATCAAGATTCCTGCTGACCATCAGGGAAGCCAAAACAGTTAGCAACTGCCTCTTCTGGTCCTGTCTTTGCAGTAGGCACGTGGTAAAGCATTAGCTGCTGTTTTGTAGCATCCAGTTAAAAGACACAGTGATTTTCAACTCAGCATACCAGTACAGTTGGCTTCACAGCAAAAACTCTTACTTAGGTAGCCTGAGAAATAATTGTGTCAGTTATTCATCTTAAATCAATGGAGCAGGAGGGGCACAGAGTGACATGTCAATAATTTAGCTTCACCTTACCCTACTTTTCTTCAGCTTTCCTCAGAATTTACGAGGAGATTTATTCATAAGAAGAACCTACAATCAGAAAGCACAAACAAAAAATGTTTAATTCTGAAATAATTTGCTTAAATTCTCTGATTTTTTTCAGAAACTTTATTATTTCCCTCCCAGGTTTCCAAAGTAAAGCTGTGTGTGGCAGTACACCAGCTCTCAGGGCAGCTGAGGAATCAGCAGACCTAATTTTTGTTTTTAAATCCACTGTAGTCTTATGAGTGACACCCTGCCTTGCCTCACATAGCAGTGCACACAGTTTAAACTTCTTACTTAAAATACACAGAACTAGGCAAAATCTGATGTATTAGACCTCAGGGAAATACTACTATTTCTTTATTTAATATGTGAGAGTAAATTCTCCATCTGTCTCCAAACTCGTTTTTTCCACATGCTGTACTAATAGTCATACCATGCAAGGTAGCAAAAGGTTGATCAGCTGTAAATCAGCACACACACACATACGCCCATTGGCTGTGCAAGTGCATAACTACCTCACCCATTTTATTCCCTTACAGTTTTCTGGGGAAATCTATCAGCAAGTGCTTTTTTTTTTCTTCTTTATTCTGTTTAAACTGACCTCTCTTAAATCATTTGTGAGGCATTCAGGGCTGATTTGTGCTCTTTCGGTCCATAATAGAAATTAATACATCCAATTTATTTCTAGAAAAAAATAGTCTTGGGAAATGTAGGATGAAGGAATAGCTTCAGCCGGTATTTATAACTTGGTTGCATGCAGTACTTTTCAGGCATATAAGCTTCATTAATTTTTAGAAATGCAAATATTTACAGATTTCTTGCAGCACTTTCACTCTTTGTTGTATATTCCGTTATATCTCTCAAAAACTTCTGTGTATTTTCCATCATAAATTTGAAAGAGGGTATACTTATCATCAAAACATAAGCAGCAAATTCAGTTCTGTGTACTGTAACATTCAGCATCATGGAGCAGTTATTTCTCCTGGCCTAGCTAAAACAGTGTGCATAGTAAGAGTTTGATAAAGAGTTCAAATATCTAAAGATCTGGCTTCTCTTCTGTTTATACAACTGGCTGCTATGCCAATGGCAGAGTGCTAGAGAAAGATGTATTTGTCTCTGTGGTTGGAAAACATTCCTGTTTCAGAAGACTGGAAATTTAGACTTAAATATCCTTGCCCCATGCATGTCTTGAAAACACCATTGCTGAATAATTGAGGAAATTTCTCATTCGTATTATTTCTCTGTCATTGTTGTCTCTATTTAACCAATGTGGTAATGTTAACACTACTGTTATATTTTACATTCAGCATTTTGTGCAATTTACAGATACTCAAAGGTTTATATGGAAAGGCATCCTTTTTGTTAGGCTGGCAGATAGAGTTGCAATAAAATAGATAAACTTACAGATATACAAACTCTATTTTATATCTGATCTAAGAGCCACAAATAACATGCTATAAAGTTTAAAATCAGCTGTTCTAAATTTTAGTAATTACATCAATAAATTAGAATGAGAAGAAAAGGTAATTAAGATCTGGCTAAAATGGACAGCAGGTTCTTATCCAGGAGAGACATGATAATGTCATTATCACTGTGGGACAAAGAGAAGCCTAGGTGTGACCAAAAGCTAAGTCGTGGAGGAGGTGGGAGATGATTCAAAGGCTCCTATGGCAAAAGGGAAATGTGATATTCCCATGTCAGTGTCTTTCTATACTACAGAAGCACTATTTTGTGTGATCCTGAGAAGAATATGCGCAATACATAAAATGTCTGTTCTTGTCTGCTATGTAGTAAAAATTCTACAGAGATGTTCACATTGTAATGGATGTCTTGTTTTTCATACTCCCAGGGACCTCCAGGAACTTGACGACAGCACCCAGCTACCTTTACTCTGTCACTTCTCTGAGACAGCTGAAGGTCTTACCACCATTAGAGCATTCAGGTGAGAAAAATGAATGATGAGGGAGGCTTGGGTTTTGGTCTGGCCCATGAAGCTTGCTCAGAGCATGTCTGAGGGCAAATTGTTGGATTTGGTAAACTTTAAATACGACATCTCAAAAAAGAGAAGAGATGTTGTTTTCCCATTGCTTTGCCATGTCTCTAAACACTTGTGCATATTTTCAGTAACACTCATTTAGCTGTTTGGCTTTTACACTGAATTAAAAATGATGACCTTTTTAGGATACGATAATTAAACTTATAAGGTGTCTAGTTTAACCATGCCTTACTTGGACAGTGGGGAGCTCTCCTTTGCTGGGCAGGCACAGGCACCACTTCTTCAGACCCTCCTGCTACATCCCACAAGCTGTGCTATCCAAGTACTCCTGAATAATTTCTGTATTTAACCCCCTCCTCAGTCAGGCAAACATCACTGTAGCACTCTCCAACTGAAAGTCAGTATGCGACATTGACAGGCTTTCCAAGAAAACTACAGCAGAACAGAACTTGATGTTAGTATTGCAAAACCCAACCTGTCAATCAAAACTGAAAAATAAATTCCACAAGATTCAGAGAATTTTTCCAATTTTCCATGCGTATATTTTTTTCTCTACTTCCTACAAAAAGTATAGGCCAAATTCTCCTTGTGTATTCACTACATTATAGCTAGCATGACTCTGTCAAAGTGCCAGCTTGATGTTACCCCCCAGTAAGTGTAACTTGCACTCATTCTGTACAATGTAGTATTTCGAGCCAGTGCAGATCTGCTATTTACACAGCTATTTGATCAACTTAACACTGTTTCATCCCTTGAAGCTAGCTTTACTCCCTAAGGTATTAGTACAGAGTGCTGCTTTAATGGCTGTGGCAGGATAAGGAAAAATGTTGCTATGTTAACGAGATGCCAGTGGTCAATAACAAATGTTTTAACAAGCTTTATCAACCAGAATGATGTATTGAAGCAGTAATTCATAATTAAGGCCTGATGCTGATGTATGCTGAGTGCTTCCTGAGAAGTTCAGAGTGGCCTTTCATCACGTTATCTCCTGAAAAAGATGGAGGAGCTTAGCACTTCTTGGGAGTGGTTTAATGTTTCCTTACCTTATGAAAAGACAATGTGGGCTTGGATGACAGAGAGCAAGAGGCAGCCCTAGGGAAGGACTAAGCATCATAACCATCACTTGAATATTCCAGGATCTCTGGTGCTAATAAAATCCACTTCCTTTCCCTGCCTGTCCTCCACTGTCAACCAAACCTGAAGTCTCTGGTGGTTTTCGTCAGCAGAGTCATATTTACTAATACTCCTGTTAGTCATCCTCTGCAGTTTTAGTTCAGTATGTTCCAGGATAGAGTAGTCCCTCACACAACTTACCACAGAGTAGTACAATTGGATCAGAAAGCAATTTCGGTGACCTTTGCTGTTCGTCATCTGACAGGATAAACGTCTAAAACTGCCTAGAAGATGAGCTGGACGTGGATGAAAAGAGACAGATTGAGCATGTCAGATTTTCCATTAGGAAAACAGGAGTTTTGCTGCCAGAAAAGCAGACAAGCAGAATAGTCCGTGCATCTTTGTTCCTCCCGGCGTCACTCCTGTTACCAGTTGTTGTTTTAGGGAGGTCGCTTGCCATGTGTACAGGCTGTGCGGAAGGGAATAGAATATCAGTGGGAAAGCAAATATAAGTAAAAAGCAGTTTCTGGCAGAACAGGTGTTAGAGGTGGTTCACAGCAGGGCCTGAGACTTTAAAATAGAAGAGCTTGCCATGATAAAACAGATGATAAGCTGCTAAATGAAGTTCAGCTAGTTTATTCAAGTGGGGGCATTTAAGAGACAGTAGGATATGAAATGACAAAATGGTTTCCATCTGCCTGCAGGTCATACCTAAAGTACTGCAAGGTGCCATGAATACACTTATAGCAACACAGATTTTCCCTGCCTTTCCCAAAGGGTACCTCAGCTCTTAGCACTACGACATCCTTGTAGTGCTTTTTAAATGTGAGAGACATTACGTGGGGGAGAAAGAATCAAGTGACAGTGTGGAGGTACCACCATTCATATTTGTAACTCAGGAATGATCTGTAGCTCTCCTTCATTGTAGTTTTCCGAGTTGCTCAGGCAATATGTGGCTGGCTGAGAAAACAGTTGATCTGAGTGGCTGAAAGGCATTGATCTACTTGATCAATCTACAGTCTGCATTAGTTGAGACCTTAGAGATGTCACTCCTGTTGAAGACTCCTGCAGCTGGCCAGGTAACTGGCTTGTGAGGAGAAAGTGAGGGACCAAGACAGCAGTCACCAGTGAGAGGACTGGAGGGCAGCAGCAGCCACAGTCCGCAGCTATAGAAGTGAATATGCTCTGGGGAGTAAAACCTGTCCTTAGCACATTGGCGCCACTGTCTCTTTAAAGGGACAGGCTCTGATCCAAAATCTTGGTGCACAAATTCCTCGCTGCTTATAGGTGTTGCTCTGCCTGGTTAAGGAAAGCCCTGGCAGCAGGTACAGATCCTTAGGGAAGAGCTTTTAACCCAAAGTCTGGAAAAAGCAGAAGGGAAAGAAAGTTTTGCTTTGGTAGGAGGGGAGGGAGAGGAGAGTTTAATGCTTAGTCCTTGTGCGTATGAGTGTGCAATGTGTCGTAATGTAACAACTTTGCTCTTGGCAGGCACGAAGCCAGATTTAAACAACGTATGCTGGAACTAACGGACACGAACAACATTGCCTACTTATTTCTATCAGCTGCCAACAGATGGCTGGAGGTCAGGACGGTACGTTCAGTTTCGTCCCAGGCCTGGTTTTGAAACCTTGGAAGCAAACAAAGACTGCCTGATGCAGAGAAGATGATAATGAGAATTAATCTCACGATGAGATTATACACACTGTTCCTTAAAATAGATCAGGATTGTTTATGTTAAACCCATAAAGGTTTTTCAGCTGGCTTGGCCAGGAGTAAGAAAATACAAGCCTCCCTCATCTTTTGCTGTTGTGATGTCTAGCGCCTGAAGAGAGTGCAAGGGCAAACATTTACATAACTTGAAATGAGGTTTGCTCTACTACTGTGCAGCATCTGCAGACCTGTTGCAGCAGGAACTACTTTTAGAGCAGAGCATGGCTATTTAGTAGCTTTGTGCCCTCATTCTGCCAGGTCTGTTCTAGGCACCACTGAGTTTCCAGGTCCTGAAGTATCTCTCCAGTAACAGGTTTAATCCCACAGCTGTAATTTAAATCCCTTCTTTGCAGTACCCTTACTGCAGCCATGAGGCCATACTCTCTGTGATTTTACTGTTCAGTATCATGAAAGATGGCAGAACTAGACTCCAACTGAAAACTAAATGAACGTAGGGCAAAACACAGCCACTGCCAGTGGAACAGGCTCCTTGGTTTTACAAGAGCTCTCCAGGGACTGCACACATGGAACTCTTCTGATCTGCAAGCCAAGAAGAAGCAAGCAAAGCCACTGTGATTTCTTTATTTACCTGACGCTGAAAGAGCAGTGAATAAACAGAACAGTGACCTGATTCTGCTAGACACAAGTAGTAACAGGCGTGATTAATCCTCACATCAAAGCCTGTATCCTTACCTTCATGTCCTGATACGCTGGTGGAGCAACAAATTTGTACTCCATTTCTTATGGTGGCAAAACCTTCCCTTGTGCATGAAGCTTTCAGATTCCTACAGCATTCAAGATCAAGCTGAACTTGCTTCCAAATCAAGACAGATAAATAACAGAGCAACAGTCAGTCCTGGAATAAGGTGATGATGCCTGTTAATGTCTCACAGTCTTAGGCTTGCTTACATGCGGAATGAATTTGATCAAAGCTTCATCATAGCATTACAAATAATGAGGGCTTGCCAAGGAATAGCTCATTTAGCCCTGCCTAGTGTCACAGTGGTACTAAGATCACTCAAAAGTTTGCAGTATTTAATAGCAAGAGCGAAGTCCTGTCCCAGTTGCTGATAGAGAGTTGAGACCATTGTGCTGCTGCGAGTCTACCATCTGCTCATCAACACTTTTTACAGACAGATGAACTAGGCAGCCCTTGTTTCAAATCTCAGCAGGAAAGATTCCAGGCTGGATATTATCAGACAGGAGGAAAAAAAATGGATGGAAAATGCTAACCCTGTAATCCAAAGTAAATATAATGCAGGGAGCAGTGGGAATACCAGCAGCCTCATGAATCAGGCACCTTGACATCTACATGAGATCACATGTGGCATTCACTTCAAAACTGAGATACACATCAAGAAGATGGGTTCAAGCTCCTGCAAAGCTTGTGAGAAGTCAAATCTTTCTAATACAGCCTACAGAGCAATTTCTTTAAAGCAAGTCATCAACATGCAACAGAGCTGAGATCCTTCAGGTATCTACCACAGAATCACTGTGAAACTCCAAGTGCTGTGGCAGGAACAGGGTTTAGTAGCCCATTTGCAGCACCACAACTACACAGCTATACTGCTTCCAGAGTCCACACTGCCAACACCCACGTGGTGTTTCACTGCAGGCTGTGAGGGTATAGCAGGCTTAGGGATGCCTTCACCATGCAGAGTGTCCCATTGCATGATGTAGACACTGTATGTCAGGCTGCCCACTTGTGCCAATAAAACATGTGCATGACCTGTATAAATTCTGCCAAAATTCTTCATGGACTTTGTGCAGTCACTGATACTTCTCTTTTTTGGGAAGGCAAACCCATGTTTGAGAAGACCTGAAGGACAGTGGAGAGAGTGGAAT
>JANHGB010045694.1:0-15029 GCA_026283785.1 Coracopsis vasa | reverse complement strand
CCCCCAAGTGACGCCCCAGACTCACAACTGCCACTCAAGTGATCCCAAAGTGACCCGCCAAGTGATCCCCATCTGCACAGGCTGTGAGTGTATAGAAGGCTTAGGGATGCCTTCACCATGCACAGTGTCCCCTTGCATGACGTAGACACTGTATGTCTGCCCACTTGTGCCAATAAAACATGTTGCATGACCTGTATAAACTCTTCCAAAATTCTTTATGGACTTTGTGCAGTCACTGATACTTCTCTTTTTTGGGAAGGCAAACCCATGTTTAAGAAGACCTGAAGAAGAGTGGAGATTGAGGAATTGGTGTAGTGGTAGAAATTAGGGGTGCAGGAATTGTTATGCCATTATTATATTTTACCTTTCTTATGAGCTTATTAGATTTTTTGGGGTGGCCACAATAAGATACCCTACCCCAAATGGATTTCTAGAATACACTGGCCTGTTTCACTTGTCTTCAGCAACTTCTTTAGAGTGTTTCAGGTTGGGCACCACAACCCATAACCTTTTCTAGGAAAAAAAGAACAAAGCAGAATTAAGGACTAGATATCATTACAGAAATAATCCTCAGTAAAGCGAATCTGCTCTACGACTAATGAATCTTTCTCTCCCCCTCTCTCTCCTTCCAGGATTACCTTGGTGCTTGCATAGTTCTGACTGCAGCTGTCACTTCCATCACTGAAGGACCTCACTCAGGGTTTGTGGGGCTGGGTCTCCTGTATGCTCTAACGGTATGTACCAAGGCAAAGCGTAAGAACCTTCAGACTAATGTATTCATTTTATAATATTCTAAAAAACGCATGTACGTGGTTATCTCCCAGCTTTCTTAATCTTGAAAAAAACAATCTTGCAAATAATGGATTCAAGCCAAAGCTGAGAGAGTTCAGGGCAACTTGGACTTGCTTCAGTTTTTATGAGCCAATTAAAAAAACACAACCATTCCCAGGCCCTGCGTGCTCCCAAGCAGAGCAGGAAAATTAAAAATGCGTAAGAGGACCTGCTGTGCACCCTGCTTTGCACAGCACAGTGTTGGTTCCATTGGAATATAGCAAAGCCTGCCTGAAAATACTCATAATCTGGGTAATCTTTAACTGAAGACCAAATAAAATAATTGCTAAAGAATCAGAAATACCAGTTCTACCTTCAGAGGGAAACCATTCAGACATGCAATATTGTCCATGCAACTCTGAATGGATTTGAGGATTGGCACCTTTAGGGCTGGTAGGCATGGTTCATCATGACAGGTAGCACAGGTGATGGGGTTAGGAATAATGAGATTTTGGTGGCACACTAGCTGAGTCATTGTGACACTGTCATTAGTACTGAGCAGTTTGAGCTCAGTCGTGGAGAAGGAAGAGTGATTTAGGGTACGAGGCTATAAGAAAGACTGAGAGTGCATCATGGGCACAGAGTACCATCACCATAGAAAGTAAAAGTGCCACTAAATTAACCATGAGAGCAGAGACAAAAGCAGGATGAAGGTAGTGGCAGAAAGAATTTTTGAAATCACGAGTGGCATGGCAAAAATCTGGCTGCTTTATGGCACTGGTATGAGGGAGGGATATGGGTATGGGTCTAACACTGAGTGTGGCTTTGCACGTAAATGCTGCTGAGCCCATAGTTACAGCAGAAAGTTCTCAACAGCTGCCTTAGGGTGGACTTAGATCCCCTTTGTGGTGCTGTTGCAGCAGTGTAAGAACCTGACAGCAACTGAGAATTAGTCATAGTGCTTCAACTTCACTCTGAAAACATTCCCGGTAATCCCGCTTCATTAGCAGAGATCTGGAAGTGCCAGCATGTCTGCATCATCTTTGGCTTCTCTGTATTTAGTCTGTGTTTGCAAGCAGATTGTTAGTGTAAATCAGCCGTGTGCTGAAGTCTGGCATAGCAGAGAAAAAATGCTGTTGTCACCAAGTGATTACCTGTCTCTCTTCTGCCCCACAACAGCATTGATGAAATTTTAAATACAGTTGGATTATTACCTGTGTGCCCTCACACATGTTTTTGTATAATTTCTCTTTGGAGCTGAGAGGGCTGAGGTTTGGACCTGGATGACAGCAGACTGCACCGACATTGTGTTTACAATAGACATCCATAAGCTTATTCTCTCCCCTTGCATAAGCACTGCCAGCTCCCTTGTACAACTACAGTGAAGGTTGAAATAATGGGTAGAGCCTTTCAGATAACAGGATCTGTTATCAGATCTGCCAGGTCTATGTTTACAGTCTGCTACTCCACAAGCAGCAGTTCTGCAGAGTGTTTAGCTTATCTGCAAATGTATGCATTTCTGACTCAAAGGCTGGGCACCAAGTGAGCAGGTTTCTGAACAACAAAGAAAATAATACCCCCTTGACTAACTCTATCTTAAGTATAAAGCAAGCAACTAAATCCTCTAAATCGAAAATAATGCTATTGATGAATCTCAGTGAAAATTATTTACTCTATGCCTATTGCATCAGTATTAGGTTTGTGGAAAAGAAGTGGGGCTGGGTAACTTCTTCATAAAAAAGTTCTTACTTGGCAGATTCGGCAATCTCCCGCAAAGAAACAACAAAACCTTTCTCTGAATGTATATGTGTAGGATATTTTCACTGTATTACTTTTCTAAATCTTTGTTCAGGTATGTGAAGTATCTCAGTTTTTAAAGGTACTTGGAAATCAACTGTTCCTAGTAAGATCAGTTTTTCTTTAGATGAGCACCTAAATATGGACTTAAGAATGTTTAGGAAATTGATTTACAATTTTCAGCCTTAAATAGTCAGTCCTGACTAGAGATCAGCTTGTCTAAGCTACTGACTATTGTTAGGCAACTAATTATCAGCTATTATCTACTACAAGTAATACCTTTACTATTGATCAAATCCTTTTCATTACAAATGAGAATAAAAAGCAAGAAGGAAGTACTACTGAGCTGATAACACTTTTTTCTCATATATTTTTCTGCTAAAAGCCCTTCACATTTTCCACAGAGAGAAATTACTTATTTAAATATGACAGAAACAGAAACGAAATGCCTATCATTTTTTTCAATCTATTTGCAGATAGTGAACTTTCTTAATCCCTAGTTGCAGTCTTTGAAAGATTATAAAATGTAATATTTACACATAGCACTGCTAATTTTGATTTTTTTTTTGCTGTTTGTGTGCTTAAATATGCCTTTCAGTACTGATCACTAGATGCTGAGAGCAAGAGATTCCCTTAGTCAGTCACATCTTCAGATTGTCGGTACAACCTTTCCATAGTTCTCCTTCAAAAAACAAGGATGAGAATACTGAGCAGTAAATTTCTTTGTCAGGTTTGTTTATGTTGGAGGATGACTGGCTTATTATGTGTTTGATGGTGTTGCACTGAGTCTTGAACTGTTGCAACATAAATAAGAGACCCACTGTATTAATTCAGGTCAAAAACTTTTGCATATTTATCCAACTTTTATTTGCAAATAAATAGATGAACAGACAGAAAGCTGAACACTGTCCTTGTTTTCATTTTATGATGCAGATAACCAACTATTTGAACTGGGTGGTGAGGAATCTGGCTGATCTGGAGGTGCAAATGGGCGCAGTAAAAAAAGTACACAGCTTTCTGAACATGGAGTCGGAGAACTACGATGGCTACTTGGGTATTGCTCTCAAATCTTTCGGGGTTTTAATGTGGTAATGTGAAAGTGCAGTATTCTTGGTCATGCAAAATATATACTCCTCTTTGGCCAAAATCTGTTCTTATTTACATATAGGAACTCCCACTGATCTGAGTGACAAGGATAGCCAAAAAAAAAGCTCTGAGATATGTAGCCCATGCTACTCAACATAAAAAAGCCCTCTACCAAACGCTAGGGAGACAGAGCATGGCGCTGTAGTACAATCAGAAAATACCAGGGCACAGTTGTAGATGGGATGAACAAACCATCCATATAGCTGTTTAGAAAACAAAAATATGGATAAAAATTAGAAATACACCATCAGTCACATGCTTCAAAATCTCTGATCTTTGCAGCAAATGGGGACTACAGGATGGGACAGATCAGTTGTTGAGGACATCAGACCTCAGCAGCTCTTCCTTGAACTGCACATTGGTGTCCATACTTCATGCTTTGACCAGTATTTTAGAAGTGCTTGAAGTGCAAGACCAAAAAGGCTTGCAGATCAGCAAACTTCCCTGGAAAGCCAAGCCCTTAGTCTGGAGATAAAACCTGCCTGTGTATTTGGAAATCGGGATGAAATGCTAGCTGTGATAATGTAGTATGGCAGGAACAACATTCTTCCTTGCACTGCCCTTCCTGTGCTGGTTACTGACCGAAGAACATGTTAACACTGCACTGACACTACATTCTTCTCTGCTCGTTTGCCTTCTCTCCGTTTTGTTGCCAAGAGACACTTTAGCATCTGCTCTGTCTTCATATGTGTTATGATCTGGAAGCTAAGTGCTAATGTGCACGCCAGGCTGATCCCGGCTCACCCTTGGCAGGGAAGTGCAACTCCATTTCTTGAGTGGCTTCAGGAGGGTGCCCAGAGAGAGGCAGAAAGGGGAATGTCGTAAAGAGTGTCCCTCAGATAGATTAATTTTGGTTTGTTTTACTGTAACTATTTCAGATCCCTCTCAAGTCCCCAAAAATTGGCCCCAGGAGGGGGAAATCAAGATTGAAAATTTGTGTGTTCGATATGAAAACAACCTGAAGCCTGTTCTTAAGCACGTTAAGGCATATATCAAACCAGGGCAAAAGGTAGGTACAGTGTCAAGCAATTGCCTATCATCCTCATTCTGGAGCAGATCCTTCTTTATTGTTTTTTCCTTTCTAAGGTGGCAGAAAAGCAAGAATAACAACTTGCAGTGACAGCTATATATATTGATGGTTCTCTCTTAAGTCCCTGGGCATGGGTCAAGAAACTTACACTGATGATATCTTATTCTTGGCTGGGCTTAATTTTCCTTCTGGCAGTTCTACTTCTTTCCAAGCCCATCTCTCCGCATAGAGTGAGTCTAGGTGGCCAGATGAGATTAGACAGACATCAGACTGGAACTGAGCAGAAAATGCAAGAATATCTCACATTTCAGTGCATAGTATCATTGGAGTCCAGGTCAAAATGCTGAAGTTTAAAAATGTTCCTGGGACAAGTCCCCATGATGCTGAGAGGCAGAAAAGTGTGCTTGCTGTGCTCTCTTGTCTTTTTTTCCCCCTGGAGTCTGCGACTGGCCATTGGGAAGGATATTTCTCCCCAACAGTAGGGCAATCCAGTCCAGCTTTCCCAAATGGACTGCAAGTCTGATTTATGGCTTCCCTCTATAAATAAGTAACATCCTGCTTTCTCTTGCAGGTTGGGATCTGTGGTCGTACTGGCAGTGGCAAGTCATCCCTGTCTTTGGCCTTCTTCAGAATGGTGGACATATTTGATGGTTAGTTTTCAATGGAGAATGTTTGACTCCTGACCTGCTCCCCCTTTTTTCTTCAGAAAAAATGAGGAGACATTTTGCTAGTTTGGCTCTCGCTCAGAAGATACTTGATTAGAATGAGGCTTGTTATGTCTTATCCTTCCAAGTACGAAGTGTCCTATTGTGAGTAGTGCTCGGTTCTCCCAGGAAATGTTGTGCACAGATTATACTTCTATTTTTTTTTTAACTTTTTTACGTATGTTCTGACAAAGTAATGTGCCATTTTTGAGACAGGAGGGGAAAATGTGCAACTCTCTTGAGCCTCTAAATTTTTCCCTAATGAATAATTGCATTAACTTTTGATAGCTGTTAAAATATTAGCAGAATAGAAACTAGAACTCAACAAGTCCATTCCCTTGATATTTATTTTTTATTTTATTGTGGTTTCCCACAATTGCAGGAGAAGTTGACTAAAGGTTTTGGAAACATTTTGCTGTTTTTGCTCCTGTGGCACTTCACTCTCCCAGCTAACTGGCCTGAACTTATAGGCTGCAATATGAACCCTCGCAAATTATAATATACATGCATGTATACTATTATGGGAATATGGAAACCTACTGGAAAGTTATCTTCTTGTTTCAAAGATTTCCATGTTTCTAGCCTAGCTATTGTGCATGGAACATTTGCTAGGGAAACCCCAGTAGGATGTAGGAAGATAAGTAAATCTGATGCAGCTAATATATGCTTTTGCTGTGGTTCTGTGTCTATATGTATCTATGGTAATAGGTTTCTGATTCATGACCAGGGTTCCTGGATATGTAAATAGCGCAAACAAATAGTAATTATGTTCATAGCCAACTTGAAGTTTCCTTCTACTTTAATCTCCTTTATGTATCTTTTCTTTGTCTTGTTCCTTCAGAATCCTGATTTTTCCCAATGGGAATGCCTAAATCTTTTCTAATTGAGTTCTGTTTATCCTTTGTGCACTTCTGTCTCTCAGCTAGACCCTTATTTGGCCTCTATGTTGGTCCACTTCTGGGTAGAGTCCTGGCTCTAATAAAAGTTACATAACAAGATTTGAAGTAACTTTACTAGAATCAAGATTTTATTCATGTTGTCCATCTTGGTTCCTTATGTCTCTGTTATTTCTTTAAATTTGTATGTGTTCCATTTTATTCCCCTACTCTTGCTTCTTTCTTTGTTCTTTAGTGTTTCCTTTTTCTTCCCCTCTGGTCAAACTGTGTCTCATTTCTCATCTGTCTTGCTTGGACACCCTTCGTTACTTTCCCGCTTTCCCAGCTCATCTCTAATTTACTTTTTCCCATAAGTCTCCTCATCCACTCTGTTCTTTTCCTCGAGCACCCTGGCTTCTATCAAAAATGCGCTCCCCTATTCCCAAGGCATGCCATATTAATTTTTCTCTGATTAGTCCACCTTATGTTCTCATTTATGAAGAAAAGGAAGTGCTTAAGTTTATGCAATGACCACTACCTCATTGCTGCCCATCCCTTCCCCGTAACCTGGAGGAAGTTTTGGTGTCCAGTGAAAGTCAGTGTGGCCAATAGTTCTTGGCTTTTCTTTGAGGATTCAAGGGAAAACATTCCTTCTGCCCTTCTCACCCTCTTTCTATTTTCAAAGTAGCCAACCAGTTTCTCTTGTACATTTCCCCTATCTCCCTGGCTTCAATATCAGCAGTTGCCACACCCTGCACATCATAAATCAGATTTTCAGATGAGATCCATAGGCTCATTGACCTGAAGTGGTGACTAGAAAAGGAAAATCCTCTTACTTCACCAAGTATCGTAGCTGTTGCAGCAACTTCTTGCCAGGGAATGAAATACTAGGTTAAGGGGTGATTAATGTGACTGCTTCCAGTAATGTTATTCTAGCAGAACAGTATGTGGCTAATTCACAACCAAATGCTCAGATGAAACTAAGCTGTAGGAACCAGCATGAATAGTATTAAAATGCCTTGGAGTAGGACATCCTTTTTGTTTTTCTGATCTGCCTCTCGTTAAAAAGTTAATGCTACCCTGTTCCTTGGGTGTTTTGGCTCCTGATGAATGGATTACAGATACATGCATATATTATGCAAAAGAAATTGTGCACAATGTCAAATTAAATACCTTTGGCAACTGTTAAAGTCAAGGGGAACAAAGAAAGGCACAGAACGTAGGTACTTACAGAAGTTGCTCTCGTTCTCACTTTGTTTGGCTGTAAAGCTCAGATTGCTCCATAATAAAATTTCCTTCTGGTGCTATCATTAATCACATAGCATGGAAGCCACCTGTTTCCTCTAAGGGAGGAGCAGGGAAAGAAAGACAGCAAGGCAACAGTGTCACTAATAATAAGCTGCATTCCCTCTAGCTTGCATTACTACATACACTCGCCTTCCCTGTGTTTATATGATAGTGCTGAGAGATCACAGAGACATGCTGCCTCCTCATTGGAGTCCAGCCCAAACCAGCTGTTTTGTCTTTCTGTCTGCTACCTGCAGATCACATGCTTTGTGCAATTCCCTCACATGTCTTCTGCACATTCTTTTAAATAGGAAGGATAGTGATTGATGGAATAGACATCAGCAAATTGCCTCTTCATACTCTCCGTTCCCGACTGTCCATTATTCTCCAGGATCCAATATTGTTCAGTGGCTCCATCCGGTAGGTATATGCCATAGGGTGGAAGAAGCAGCATTGCATGGCATATTTGTGATGGGCACTGTGGAACAGGAAGGGATGGAAAACGGTAGAAACCTTTCTAGCTGCATCCAGTCATATCCAAGGGAAGTCAAGTGATATACACAATGCCAAAATGTTCCTTTGCAGAAGACCTGAATGAACTGCAATTGCAGTAACAAGACTCCTTTTATGGTTTTCTTTGCAGCTTTAATTTGGATCCAGAATGCAAGTGCACTGATGATAGACTCTGGGAAGCTTTGGAGATTGCCCAGTTGAAGAACATGGTCAAGTCATTGCCAGGAGGCCTTGGTAAGTCTGAACCAAGTCTCTGAGAGCATAGGCCAATAATGAAATTACGCATGCATGAGCATGCACACATATAAACAGATGCAGGGATCTTACACTTTGAACCATATAGGAGTTGACAGGCACCTAATGAATATTCTGTCTCCATGCTATTCTTACTAAAAAGCTGAAGAGTAGTCTGGTTTTCCAGTCATTGCAAAAAAATCCTCAGCACCTCAGCATCATAATGGTGTGACTAGTCATTAAAGAGTTAAAAAAGAGCAGCTCTACCACCATACCTTCAGGAGAATCTGGCTTTGACAGCAGAGCTGTAGCTCTTGTCTAGAACACTGACAGAGTATTTTCCTTATCATTTTAGTTCTGGTTCATGAAGGAAACTCACATATTTCTTTCATACTGTGTTTCATATTACTAAGATATTATCCTGCAGCCTACCAGGTTTGCTATTTGTGCCAACTATTTGCTTAATGATATATTGCTCCTTTCCCAAGAAGCTGTACTCACTTTTTTTTGTATCATTCCCTTCCAGTGTACAGTCAGGATTATGCTAACTGGCTTTTACTGGAAACCTGCACAATCAGAGCTTTCATGGTGCCCACTCAAAATCACTAGTCCTCTCTGTGTGAACGTACAGCATTTCAGTGGTGTTACATTCAAAGTAATTGACTTTATTACAGATGCAATGGTCACAGAAGGAGGAGAGAACTTCAGTGTAGGGCAAAGGCAGCTCTTCTGTCTGGCCCGAGCCTTTGTCCGCAAGAGCAGTATTCTTATCATGGATGAAGCCACGGCATCTATTGACATGGCCACAGTGAGTATTACAATTAGCATCATTGATGTGTGGATGTATAAGAAGAGACATCTTTCCTAAATGTCAGCCATGAGACCTCTTAGCAGGAAAAAAATTACAGCTTTTTTGCTTTTCTCTTGCATTTGGTTTCATCCATTGCTGTTGATGTGTTTTGGGGATTGATGCCTATGGTGAGAAGAAAAAAGACAAAGTGTTCTAGAAAATCCCTGCTTTCACAGGTGTGACATTTCCTTAGTGAGAATCCAGTGTGCAGATCATAGATAGTATGGAACATGATCCTCTCTCCTATGTGCATAAAGACACATGAATTAAAAGGATGTGTAACTGAATGTTACTGGATGTTTACTGGATGTGCAAAAGGATGAAGTAACTGAAGTAAGCCTTTTTGGTTTTTTAGGAAAATATTTTGCAGAAAGTCGTGATGACTGCCTTTGCAGACCGCACAGTTGTAACAATAGCAGTAAGTATTGATGCCAGCAGATGCTTTCTTTTCTCATTCTTCAGGCAGTTAATCTCGCCTTTCACCATTTAACATCACTAGATAAAGCTAAAAACATCACAGAATAAAACTAGAACACAAGGTAGGAATATTTCCAGGTGCTAGAACCTGAATTTTTGCGGTGAATGCTATCTTGCTACGAAATGGGCCAAATCTAAAACACTGAGTGTTTCTCTGAAGAAGGACTTTACAGGGAACTTCAGCCTCTACGCTGTCTCCAAGAAGATTTGAGCTCATTCTCACTAAAAAATTGAAACAAAACCCGTGAGTTAAACCTTGATTGAAAGCTGCATCAAAATCCAGATTTGAAATTTACCTCTGAAAGTCTATGATTATATAGTGCTTACAATGGTGGAACAACTATATAAAGGGAGATAAGATTTCAAAATCTTTTTTGGTGTGGTTTCTTAAGTTGGGTTATCTTTTCTGTCTTTCAGAATAAAAAGTTGTGTTTGTGATACAGATTTTAAAAATCGGAATCAATGGGAATTGATCAAAAATTGATATTTGTTCAACTAAGGGTTTATGACCCATTTTTTGCCAGTTTTCCTGCCATTTCTAGAGCCCAGAAGTTCCATATATGTGTGCAGGTATGCATATACATGCACACACATACAGTGGATACCATTAAGAATAGTTCCACCTTGTGACAGCAGGCTTACTCAACAAATGGATGTTTTATCCATGAGATAAATACATGTTTCAACAGCTGTTCCATTTGCTTTGTCTGGAATCTAGTCCTGTGGTTAGAGATTAGAGCTATGCCTCCTGGACTCTGGTTTCAAGTCTGCTTCTTAGTGACTAGTTTGTGTCAGGCAAACCACTTAACCTAGCTCACTGACAATAGGCTCTAATGTTCTTGGATGTGTAAATGCTGAAAATTCTATCGGTGAGCATAGTCTTCTTCAGTTACATGCCTTGCATGTAAGTTTGCAGCATTGTCTTTCTGACTGGAATCTCACTTTTCGTTTGCTTTGCCTTTCCAAAGTTGGTGTCTCAAGCAAAATAGCACATGTTAATATTTATGTTTCATCACAAAGTTGGCTTCATTTCCTTCCTCTCTTCATTCATGGCTGATTCTTTCTTCACCCACCTGTTTTTCTCTTCTTTTTTCCAGCACCGCGTATCTCACATCTTGGATGCCAGTATTGTCCTAGTGCTTTCCGAGGGCTTTCTAGTTGAATGTGACACTGCCTCAAACCTACTCCTCAAAGAGGATGGCCTGTTCACCACTTTGGTGAAGACTCACAAGTAGACTTTCTCAGTCCACACTGTTCACAAGACTTCGGGCTCTTTGGTAGTTATTTTTAACTCTTTAGTTTCCTTTCACTCCTTTCACTCTGCTTCCTTTCTACTGCACAGCTTCAGAGATGACAGTGCAAGAAGGTGCTTATTGTCTGGTTCCTAGGTTTGTTTAATTTCACGACTATTTATGCTAATCATATTTCACTAAAGCTTAGACATGCAGCTAACATTGAATCTATCATGTCAAAGGAATCCACCCCCTGGACCAATCCCTGACTTTTAATCTGTATAGTGAAATATCACACTTTCAGAGTTCGCCCTGTCTATACATGACTGGCTGTATTCATATGGCACTGAAATCAAACTCAGACTCATGACATTCCTGTTGCCTATAGGGCTTAACTATTGCCTGTAGCACACTCAAATTTAATCTCAGAGGGAGCTAATTCATTTACAGATGGAGACAGCCCAGGAGTGCTATAAGACAGATGCACAGACACCAAGGACTGAAGTAGGACACTAAGCCTCCTGACAGTGCAGGCATACGAAGGAGATTTATCGCTCATATTTCCTAAAAGGGAAGATGTATTTCAATTATGCTGTAGGATTTATTCCAACAGCTGTGCTGTCCAGGATTGCAATTAGTGGACCAAAAGTGAAGTATTTGCAGGCTTGATGGCAGAGGCTGTAAAGTAAGTGGAGATTTCTTCAGATTAAAGTTGTATAGTACATGGACTGTAAGCAAGGATAGCCTGTCACTAACCTAGTGTGCCTTGGATTAGGCCCATTAATTAACTGCATTGAGAATTTTCATAATGACAACTTCTGTATGCTTTTCTGTATGGCAGCATCGGGTTCACACCATCCTAACTGCAGACCTGGTCATCGTCATGAAGCGAGGGAACATTTTAGAATATGATACGCCTGAGAACCTACTTTCTCAAGAAGACGGCATCTTTGCTTCATTTGTGCGGGCTGACATGTGAAGAATTGCATGATGCATCCTAATAGCTTATTTTGAAACAAATGAAATGCAAATATTTTTTATTCAATGTAACATCACTTTTATTTTTTAGAGAGTTTTTCTTCACACTTCCATCTTCCAAAATAATAAAACCTATTGCAATACGTGTATGCCTCAAAGCAATAAAAATGTCACTTCGTTCAAAAGCTATTAAACTACACACACACAGACATACATACACAGGCAGAATTTTTTATTTCCTGGGAATCTGGCATTTCCTTAGACTTTTTAGTGACTTTATTTTCTTTTACAGAGAGCAAAAGAATGCACTGCTCTTATGAACTGCATATGTTATGCTGGAACTGGCAATCAAATCGTGCAGTTTGTCAAGGAAACAAGAGATCCCCAGAAGCATTCTGTCCCCAGGGGGGCAAAATGTAAAAAAATCAAATCCAAACCCGTAACACTTGGGGCAATCTGCTGCATTCCAAAGGCGTAAACTTTGCTCTTCAAATTGTCATGGAGGAGCAGTGAAAGAGCAAAAGGAATTCCATCAAAGATAAGGAAACTCTTTCTGTCGTTCAGTTCAGCTAGCACACGATATTTGTCACAGTACTATTTTCAGTGCAGTGATGATTATCCCTACAGTCAATTCCTAATTCCATATTTGTGCTGCAGACTCTCTTCCATCAAAGATGCAAATCATACTATAACTATGCATGCTTTGATAGGCCTATAGAGGAATTTTGTACAGAATATCTTAAGACTTTGTATTCAAATAAATATGAATTTATAAACTTTATATTAGCCAATCTTTTAAAAATGTCCCTACAATTTTCTACATAATATGGCATATAATTAGCCAACCACTAATTGTTTTCTATGTTTTTAGTTCTTCACATTATTTTTTATCCTGGGACAATCTTTCTTTTTCTTTACACATTTCTGGCATCTCTCTAAATCAGATCTAGTCCGAAAAGGTATGATTTTCAAATTATTACTATATCTTTAAGAATTTCGGTGAATTTAGGTATGTATTTACATCATACAGCTTTGAAAATCTCGTCTGCACCTGACTAATGCATATGGCTAGATTTTGAACCATGACAACTGCACAATGGAAAGTAAACCTCCAGAAGGAGTTTCACAGACAGAATTCCAACTGCACAGCTTGAGACATAAGCTTCACTAGCACTCAGTGTGATTTTCGCTCATTTGTTGTTATAAGATATAGGAAGATCATAAGGTGCACTTAAGCCTGTTTCTAGTGTAATTAAGAGAACAAAAGGCAGAGTACTTGGCACAAAAAAAAAAAGCTATAAATTTTGGAGAAGTTGTAGGATTTAGGATTATATTTAGTCTGATCATGTAAAAATAGTAAAATGGTTTACCTTCTTTTGTTTATATTTTTTCCCCATATTAACTATTGGAAATAAAAGCTGTTTGACACAACTAAACAAAAAAAAACTCAGTCCTGAACACTGTATGAAGGAAAGTACTTCTGTGATTTCCCTGGCTACTGCTGTGAAATGTTTTTTCTCTTTTCTGGATTAATTCCCTTTGTCAACCTTTGTCATACAAAGAAAATAAAAAAATAAAGCAGATGTTTCCAGTGGAAGTGTGTGGTGTTACACAGATTTCAAAACCAAAAGGCCAGAATCTTTCTTAATTTTATTGTCTTCAGCAGAAAGCTAATTGGATTCATTGCTGTCAAACTCAGTCAGTATGAAGTACAAGTAACTTTGTGTATCTTTGATGACGATGCAATCCTGATTGATTTTAAGTGGTGACAACTAGTTCACTGAGATCCAGTACTTAAGAGGGGTCAATAATTAGTAGCTTTTTCTGCCTACATTTGTTATAGAGCTGTTACAGGCATAAGAATCACCTTCTTTGTTCATCCAACCCTCCAGACCTATAGAACTTAACACTGCTGTTTAAACATTTGGAAAAGAATATACAATATGACATGGGAAAAACCTACCAGCTTGCTTCATTCATTTTGATGGAGGTGTGCAGTATTGGCCCTAGTGCAACATTAACAATGGTCAAAATATTTGATGATTGTTGTAATATATCCCACAGCTGCCTAGAAGGTTTAAAAGCACTATTTCATTCTTGAAGCAATCAATCCTATTGAACACACACAAATCCCAAGGGAAATAGCAAACATAAACCAACTGCTATAGACATACCAGATCTCCTCATGTTATAGCCACTGTGCATATGATGTTATATACTTCCCAAGGGCTTACGCTGAACTTTGCTTTTTTGTGTTTTCCTCTAATGGAGAGGGTGTTCCCAACAGCTGCACAGCTGTTTTGTTACTAAGATGGGTGCAGGAGGGATGAAGACTTAGAAATTATTTCTTTTCATTTCATGTAAAGGTCTCAAACACATGCCCTTTAGGAGCAGTTCCCTTAAGCTGTAGTGCATATGGTAAAGGAGATTTTGCTTCTTTGACGTGCCACACTGCCTCTTCTGCTGGTCAGCCCTTATTCTCTTGCCACAGCTTCCTTGCTTTTTCTATTTCCATCTCTTTATACCATACCCTCTTTGAGGCTCCTGCTTGTATCGCTGAATGCTCCTTATTCTGCCTGTAGCCTCCCACTCCTTCCTGATTTAGCTCCATATCCTCTGCTCTGTTTCCTCTCTAACACAGATCTGCACTCTCTCTTCTTTCACCCTGCCTTTCTCTAGCTTTCTATCATAGCACCCCTCCTTTTCAGAGGGACACTTACTGTAGTGTCATTATGTTATTGCATTAGTTCTTTTTTCGAGAGATATAGATAGATAATCAATGCAGGACTTTTAGCCATGTATTAACCATGTATTAACCAAAAAGGATGCACTAATCCACAGGCATTTCCTCCAAGGCAGGAAACTTCCCCATTGGAGTTTGAGATAGGTCTGATAAGCCAGGGCATAAGCAAGGCAAAGTCTGCAGGGAGAGATCATTGTTTTGTTAAACAAATTGATATGCAAAAGAAGTATCCCAAGTTTGAGATTCAAAGCAGCCCTGTGGAGAAGGACTTGGGGGTGTTGGTCGATAAGAAAATGAACATGAGCCGGCTTCAGAGTGCGCTTGCAGCCCAGAAAGCCAACCGTATCCTGGGCTGCATCAAAAGGAGCATGACCAGCAGGTCGAAGGAGGTG
>JANHGB010045693.1:0-40375 GCA_026283785.1 Coracopsis vasa | reverse complement strand
TTCCAACAGTTCCATGTCCTTTTTATGTTGAGGACACCAGAACTGTACACAATACTCCAAGTGAGGTCTCACGAGAGAACTGAGGTCTCACGAGATTTTACCATGGTTCATGGAGAAGGTGCTCTGTCAGGACTCTTAGGACACAACCGGGTGACCCCTGATGCCCAGGAGACAGGACTACGGTCGCTCCCCTCATTCCTCAGCTGAGCTGCACGCAATGGGCAGAGAGTGAGTAGCCTTGCCCAGCTTCTCTTCTCCCTAAATAGACACCTGCGGCTGAAGAACTGTGGATAGTCAAGAAATAGTGGGTTTTTCTTCACAGGAAAGGTTGGCAAGAATGAAAGCAAGTGCTTCCTCAACTTTTTCCACGGAAAACTTCAACTTCTTGCAAGTCAAAGCCTGAATACTCTCATTTAAAAAAAACAGAGGCCTCTACAATCAGCTCCACTCTCTACTGCAATGAAGGAGTGGATAATCTGCATAAGGTCAAAATATTAGCCACAGCAAACTAAATGACACAGTGGCAGTGTTTAAGAGGAAGAGAAAGGCCAGATAGCCCATTGCTGTGATGTCTGAAATTTCCTCGGTCAGGACCAAAGCAAGCAGCTGAGGCCATGCAATGCAAAGACACAACCATAACACTCGCAGAGGTAAGCTGCCACACACAGACCTCATTTAAATGCCTTTGTTCTCCAGGCACAGTTAATCCAAATACAGCAGTCTTTTGGTTACTTACAGTACGACTCAACTGAGTTTTGGAAAGGCTGCAAGGGAGCATCATGGAAAGTATAGTTCAGGTGTTCCCATATTGCTGTTTTTCTCTGTGGGAGAGACTCCACACCCCACCATGCAACATGGCGAGAGAATCCCATGGCACCTATCAGTAAGTAGGTCAATAAGAAAAACATCTCTATTTTCCCCTCTGTAAACCTTGTTCTACCAAGTACATTGTATAGCGCTAAACTGAATTCTAAATTCAATCTCCTATGGAAAATTAATGGATGGTAGTTTTATTTCTATTTTTTTAGCCAATCCAGAGTGAGAAGAGTATTTTTCCCCTAAAGACCTCATTTTCTGGGGCAAGCTCACCAGAAAGTAGCAATGATTAAGCATTCGCAGTGTGATTAGCAAGTACACAGATGCAATAAAATACATGTGAAGCTTTTCCATGGTCTGTTAGGGACTTAGATAAAAAAAGAAGGAAAGATGTGCGTAGTTATTCATACAACTCCATCCCTGGATCTCACAACAATAACCAGTTCTGTTCTCCAGAGCCTGCCCCCAACTTTGCAGCCACTTTTGAATTTCAACCTTGAACCTTTAATCTTTTTACAAGGCAGTAAGGAAATTCAGTCCTTCCCAGACAAAGGCTGGAAGAGCAAGACGCATTGATGCATTTTGGGTGCAGTTACATTTTAATCTTTGCCTAACAAACTGACTCTCGGCTCATAAGTCATCTTCCCACTTTCAGATATCCCTGGTTTCTCTTAGGTGATCTGTATGTAAAACCAGATGAACCTACAAATCAATACTCCTTTTTATGTTAAATTTTGGCATGTAGCTGTGCTAACAGTTTCCTTTTGTCACAGGTCCCACCCGCACTTCAACAAAAGTTTTGTCCTTGTAAAAGCAGTAGGCATAAATGAGATCCTGCATTTTCTATTTGTGAATTTATTCTATAATACTGTGAGATTACTTGCTAGGAGATGAAGATTTGAAGATATATAAAGCCTTTAATGTTAGGTTTGGATATTTTTGTCACACAGACAAACAGATGCGATCAAACTTAACACTCACTAAATATATATCTTGCCTTGAATAGTTATTGAAGTCTAAAATGAAATGAAATCCTGCCGATATAAAATAAAAGTGGAATCTGGAAGCTGTAGTTTTTCTTCTCATTCAGTAGTGAAATGGTTAAGGATTTTTTCTGAAGAACTTTAGAGGCACAATGGAGAAGCACAGAAGCATAAATCTGAAGGTTAAATTTGTATTGGCTTTGCTCCTCCTTCCCATAGGAGCACAGATGGTAAAAACCTTAAAGCTACCCCTGCTATTATCATGGAATAAATGAATTATCAGGTTTCTCCCTCACAATGCTAACTATGGAAAGCACCTTCCTACTCACATCATGATCGAGATCATTTAAATGAAGAACTGCTGCTTGTTTGATCTGGAAAAAAGAAAAGAAAAAAAAGAGGAAAAGTAAAATAAAAGAGAGATCTCTCAAAGACCTGGCCCACCCTTTGGACTTGGAGCAATTGCTTCCACACAGTTGCCTAAAGCTGCAAAGCCAGCCAAGCCCGCTGGATTTCTAAACTGATGCAAGGTGCTCTTTCCTGAGCTTCTGCATCAAAGAGACGCTGTTTGTTTGTTGTGGTGGCTGCAAAAGATGCAGACACCTGAGAAGTGGCACTCCTAGAGGGAAGGCAAAGAAAAAAAGAAATGAGCCTTGCATGTAGCTTCCTGGGAAGAGAGCGAGGCAACGTGAGGGATAATGAAAACAAGGCAAAGCAAAGCACTAAGAAATGTACTGGAGGGAAATATTCTCTCTGCTGTTATGATTAAAATTATCTGTTGGAAAAGACGAACCCCACTCTGCTCGTGCTTCTGCAAGTCTTCATGCACAACTTAAGACCACTTTAAGACCTTGATAGGCTTCAGGAAAGCACCTCTCTTCACAGTGTACATAAGCAATTAAAGTAGATGAAACTGGGATTTGAGCTGATGTTCTGATGTTAAAACGCGGATGAAACACAACCAGGATTTAAACCTCTATGCCAATATTTTTGCTCAGATTCAATGAGAAAAAGCAGCAGACTGTGCAAACCCAGTGATATGGCTCTTAACTAAATAACATTACCAGTTGGACCCCCAAGGTTAAAGTGAGCACTAGGTCTTGCGTACGCTACCTACAGTTACTTAGTGGTTGTTACCATCTGTTCTCAATCCTCTCTGTAGCTGGAGTTTTGCTGCTGTTTTTTCTGCTCTGGATATCTAGGGGTTGTATTTTCAAGCTATTTTCCACCACAAAAAAAAAGAAGTTATGTGACCAGACAGCAAACCCCATCTGAAATTCTCAGTAATCACCTTCTTCCAAGAGCTGCATCTCCGTGAGCGACTTGAAGAATCCCATCTAAGCAGCAGGAGGTGGCAGCTAGGAAAACCTGCATATACGTTTACATCTATCTGTTCTGTGAAGGTGACTGTTCTCAGTGAACACTGAACTTATTAATAGTGACAAAGAGTAACAGTTTGCTTCTCTTCAACTGGTATTATTGTGCATACCTGCAGATTATTCCTGCTGTACGGCAAGCGTGTGGGTAGGGATGTACTTTGCTTTCTGAGCAGAGCTATGGCCTGATGTGTCCTAATGTATGAAATTAATGGGGTTGTGTTATGCAGGTAATTTATAGCTTGAGGTTTCAAGCAGATAGGTTTGAGCTTGAGGAAATGCATTTTTATTTTAAAAGGGGGGGATAATCTAGACAAATATTTGTTTTTCTTCAGTCAAATCATATATAGGTCCTCTTTCCCTTTAATTGCCATGGCATATAATTTGGAAAATATTAGTCATTCTTCTTTCAAAAATACAAGTAGGGAAATTACATGGGCACTGAAGCATTCAGATGTAAGTGATATCATTAAAAAATAGCAGAAATACAGTAAGGAGAAAATTAACAGTTGTTCCCTTCAAAAAAGTTCCACAAAATTATGAAATACTTCCTCTGAGTTATGGATTGAGTCATTTGTGCTGCATTATTTGTACAGATGAAAGCAAGTTATTGCATGATTGAATAACACAATTAGATTTTTATTGCTGAGATCTTCTTTACAGCCAGTGTTTGCAGCACAGCAACTGTCCCCACCAAACAGGGTTGCTAGGGGACTGGTACCAGGAAATACAGACAAAACCCAGCAGGACAGGATGAGAGCGTCTGCCGATGACCCGCACAGGTGAACTGATGAAGGGAAGCCAAGTACCTTTCGCACGACAGAGACTATTTTTTATATCAAACCCTCAAGTAGTAGGTGTGGTTTTCAGCACTATTAGTTTATCCTGTGAGTGCTTAGAACGGCTGTCATGAGCTTTTGGCCAAGGCTTTTGCAGCCAACTGCTCATGCATGCCTGTTGCCTGCTTTGTTCAACACTGAGGTTTCCCTGGATTGTAGAAACTGTCCCTCTGGTCTCTTTGGAGTCCCTGAAGCCCAAAAAACAGCTTCTAGGGGAGACAGCGAGAAAACTACTTTTTTCCAACTTTTCCATTCTCAGATAAGTGCTTTTAATATCTGGCCTCATGGATGCCATGCAAAAAGGCGGATGGTTCCAGAAATAGTCTCAGAAGTAGTGGCTTTTTTGGTTGTACTTCTTGTTCACACCCCTTTTTTGTGCAACTGAATTTGGAGGAAGCTCACAGACATCCTCCCTGTATGTTCTGCAGCACCTAAAGCTAGAAAAGCAGAAAGGACAACAGCTCTCACCTCAGTTTAGCTCCCCAGAAGCACGGCTGCTCCTACAGCTCTCTGAGAAACATGACCTCCTGGCTGTCAAACTGCAGCCACTACACTAACACAGATGGAGCACCACATCACTTAGTAGCTTTATTGCACAGAGTGACAGGAAAAAAAGCTTGCTGGAGAGAGCCTAGAAAACAGCAAGAGGCAGACAGTAGGAGCTTGGGGATCACCATTTAACCTTGTGGGATGAAAACTCTTAATGGATAAAGAATTATATTGCATCTCTACCAATGCCATTCCAAGAATGGAGCCAAACCAGAGATGACAGCAGCAAGCATGGCAGGGACAAGGAGGAGTAATATGTGAGGGCAGTAAGAGGGAAGGAATAGAGCTCACCCTGGTAGACTTCCCATGGAAAGACAAGACAGTTTCTTGGTTTTCCACTTCCATGTTCCACTCTGAACTCTGCTATAAAAGCACAGACAGGCAAAGACCAGCCACAAATGGCCAGGCACACGATTTGTATGGACAGAGGCAAATACCAAGCACTTCCTAAACAATGAAACACAGCACAGAAAAAGGAAGTATCCTCATCCAAGAAAACAAAGACAAACTGAGGCATCCTTGACTGAGCAGGAATTGTTCAGGCTGCTACCTGCAGCAGACGTATAGGCCTCTCTGAACAGGAACAGCAAGACAGGGTATAAGGTCTGGGGTACTTCAGTAGCAGCAGTGCCCTGGACTATCAGCTCTGGAGTGGAGCTGTATTATAAATTATGCACTCAGACAACATTTCATAGAATTAGAATATCCTGAACTGGACAGGACCCATGAGGACCATAGAGTCCAACTCTTGATTCTACACAGGGCAACCTAAAAGTTAAATCATATATCTGATAGTGTTGTCCAAATGCTTCCTGGACACTGACAGGCTTGGGCCATGACATCTTCCCTGGGACCTTGCTCCAGTGCTTCACCACCTCCTCAGTGAAGAACTTTTTCCTAGTACCTCTGATGAAGTACTAGTACTAGTACTAGTACTAGTACTAGCACTTCTCTGATGAAGCCTTAAGCCAGTCCCTTGCATCCTATCATCAGACACCAGAGAGAAGAAGTCGGCGCCTCCCTCTCCTCTCCCCTCCCCATCATGAGGAAGCTGTACACTGCAGCGGGGTCACCCCCCAGTCATCTTCTCTGAGCTGAACAAACTTAGTATCCTCACCCGCTCCTCATAATTCATGCCCTCTAGTCTTTTTGCCATCTTTGCTGCCCTCCTTTGGACACATTCTATTTTTATATTTTTATTGTGGAGCCCAAAACAGCACATAGTACTGCAGGTGAGGCTGCACCACTGCTAGGGCAATCACTTCTTTCAACTGGTTAGCTATACTGTGCTTAATGCACCCCAGCATGCACTTGGCCCTCTTGGCTGCCAAGGCACACTGTGGACTCATACTGAGTTGACAATCAACTAAAACCCCAGATCCAGTTCTGCAGGGCTGCACGCCAGCCTCTTGCCCCCCAGTCTATACATACATCCATACGTCTAGTCCAACCTCCCTGCTGCCCACAGCAGATGATCTTTAAAGGTCCCTTATGACCCAAGCTATTTTAGGATTACTCTGTTCGAGGTGCAGAATCCATTATTTGTTCTTGTTAAATTTCATACGGTTACATTTGTCCATCTTATCCTGTGACATCACCCACTCATGCAGGAGGCATGGGTAACCCTACTCTCCTCAGCCACACCTGAAAGGGACTCTCTATGATGACTAAGATTTCGTTCAAACTTAATTAATATTAAGTTAATTAACATTACATTAACAAACACTGTTATTTTCCAGCATCTACTGACATCTTTTTCTCTGAACAGTCAAAAATGAAATTCCCTCTGACCATGACTAACCAGCGTGTGAATCAGCGTGATATCTTTCATTTCCATAGTCCTGAGAATGAGCTTGCATGGGAGAGGAGTTTTAAGCCAATACAATTAGACAACGAAAGGGAGGAAAGAAGCACAGGTTCTACCTGAGCACCACCGTACTTTGTACAGAAGCACTCCATTATGTTGAGCTGGAGGAAGAGAAGGTTAATCCACAAAACAGATAATCTGTCTTCAGCAAGACAGAGTATATGGTGGGTGATGAAGGTTTCATTTATTTTCTCTTAAATATTAAACATTAAAATGTAATAACCATAATAATGGCTTTTGGACAAAATTCCAGCTAAATGCTTTCAGAATAGCTGCACTCTGAAACAATTTGACCAGAAGAGGTTACGTACAAAATAAACTGAAAGTTTGCATTACTACTGGTCAAGTAACAGGACAAAGAAATATTTAAAGCATACCAAATTCCATTGGACACATGTAATTATTTTTCCCTGAATATAATTCCCTGAAAAACAGATAGGAGTCAGCACTGTAACATTCACTCAACATTATACTTGTCAAACAGTATTTATCCAGTCCTTTGTTTCATGATGCTGTCTTGTCCTGTCTGATTTTATGCTTTCTGTTTAGTTAGCTTTCTGTTAAAATAAGCCCAAAAGGTATTTGTTGAGTGTTTTACGCAGACATTCCTCACCTGCCTCTCCTACTGGGCTTTTGCTGCTGTGGGTCTCTGGCTGGCATCATTTACCCTTCAGCATCCACTTGAGTATGCTCCAGTATCCATGGGCTCAATGACACCTATCATACACGAAATCATTTCAATTAGTTGTTTGGCTAAGAAAGGGGAAGATGCGATCTAATAGCATGATCACTAGACTGGGGATGCTGAGTTCTCAAGAAAAAATTGATACTGAATTCTTCTCTAGCCTTCAGATAGTTATTTCGGTGCTTTGCTTCAAGTTTCCCATTTGTAAAGCAGAAATGATATTTCCTTACCTCACAGAGGTGTTGTGAACTGCATTCCCACTTCACCACGCTCACTTATCCTTCCAGCTTGATAGCTACAGATTTCAAAAGATAATGCTCACATTTAAGGAGGAAAGGGATTGCACATTACTGGAAGTGACGGCTTTCCGAGTTTGAAAGCTGGCTCTCCTTTTAGCTCCTAGCGTGCTGATTTACCCTGGCAGCTTGTAGGCTTTACCTACAACAAAAAAGGGGATGCAGAAACCATGACAAATTACTTCCCTGATAGAGATCAGGGCAAATTGTGAACCTGGCTGGTGAATTTCACACCCACCAGTATCCTGAGCACAAAAAAGGGGGAGGGAGCAGAGTGTCCACGTTCCTTCTGATTGCTGATCACCAGTGAGCGTTTGAAAACACAGGGAAAATTGCTGGAGGTTTGAACAACCCCATCAGAAGGCTTGGTGTGTGCACACATAAGCTGAAGCACTAGCAGGACCTCCTGAGTAGCAAAGACCATGCTTGAATGCTTCAGCTTGTGTGTGCCTTCATGAGTGAGGGCCTGCAACAGGCTACAATACTAAATGTCTCAAAAGAAACTTTGAATCTTTCTGTTTTTCTTCTATGCCCTGGCCATATTCAACCTGTACTGATGTGAGGTCCAAACAAGAGGACTCTGCCCTTATGTACGTTCAACCGAGCAATTCACTGCATCAAGGAGAACTGAGCTTCCAGCTTCTACCCCTGCTGCATGAAGCTATTTGACCTCCACCTCAATCAAAGGCCTACTCCAATAGATCATTGGTAGATACTTGTCATTAAGGATTCATTACTGGGATTCCCCTTCAATATATACATGAAAAATCACTGCCCCCTCCTCCTTCGATCAATTTGATATGCAGTTTTGATTGAGCAAGCTGTGAGCTTCATTGGCCTGGGGCATGAGAAGTAAGGTTGCTACAATTATTTAGATGTCAGTTAAGCATGGTACTTTTCTGATTTTTCCTCCCCCTTCTCCCTAAACTGAATCTTAGTGAAGGTACAACACCTAAAAGTGCTTGATAACATTAATCCATACATCGGATTTTTTTTTCTGCTTGTATCAAATGTATTGACCTCCTCTTTATCTCAGTCAATAGATCCTAATTTCAGTCTCCAGAGAAATTTGGGTATGCTAATTACGATCACCTTCCCTGAAATGGAGACCTTGTTATGAGATGCTGAAACGCTGACTTCCAAAGAGAAGAGCGATATTGTGCACAGACAAGGGGCTCCCCTTTGAAAACACATGGTGTGGTTTTTCTGCAGATGAAGGGCAGCCCTAGCTGGAGATGCTTGCCTGCAAAAAATCAGCGCCGTATGGCTGTCAGCAGAGAGACCCACTTTCCAAAGGCTTCCCTGCTCCTGGGCCTCAAACACTGATCTGGAGAAATCCAGAGCTACCGCAGCTACTAGCAGGCTACTTCAAATAGCAGTTGAGGTAGAAAGAAGTGAAGCCCTTCTAAACCCACTGCAGCTCAGTTCTGCAGGTGCGATCCCACAGGGTCCTAGCTATGGGGTGAAGGAGGATGAGATGTCAACCGGATGCAGATGAGGTGTACAGAAGAATAGGACTTACTGCAGGTGGATACTTGCAGGACACTGCCAACATTGGTTGGCTCAGGGTAAACCTGCTTGGCTGCGTAACACCGGGCCAGATGCACCTGGCCAGCTTCAATACAGGCAAAGCTCCTTAGCATCTGCTTGCAAAAGCCACGTAGACATGCTCTAACATCACCCACAGATGTCCACATCTGTGACATGCCTATGAAGCATAATTCAGGCCTATGAAGACACCTGTGGTAGCTGTGGAAGGACCTGGTTAAGACCTACAGTAGCACTGCTGTATTCCTCTGGCATCTGCACAAGCTCATCTAAATCTCATTTGGGCATGCACAGTCTGGCACTGTGCTTTGCAAAGACACACTTCAGGTTATTCTAAAGAACAGAGGGGGAATCTAGTTCCTCATAGCAGCAGTCAGCTCCTCCAGTCCATAAAAACTTCATCTCTCTTCCTAAATCTCTCACCCAAATAACAAAAACTTGCTATTTCAAGAGGAAATTATATTGAAGCCCCTTAAAAAAAAAACCACTTTCTGCATTATAAAACCCTGAGTATACCACTGCTAATATCCACTGCTGAAAGGGCCCCATGGAAAAACAAAACAAATATTTATTATTAAGGTCTATGTCATACAGGAAGGGCAACCTTAATAGTGACAGTTCACAACCTATTTATGCTTTACTTTGTAACCTTCGTGTCATTCTTTTAAATACAGTTGTTTGTAATGTCACAAAAAATGGCAAATATCCTACTTGACATAAGAAGTACCCACTTAGCTTAGGTACATCCATTTTCTTTCCTAGAATTACTATTTCTAAGAACTGACAATGAGAGACGAGCAGTAAACAGAGATTTTTTAGGGTTCCTGTGATTAGTACCAAACCAGTGAAACTGGCGTCTTGCAGCTCTCATCTCTCTTCCAGTCTGTGAACCAATCTGGGTGGCACATCCAGGGGATGCACAGAAAGCCTGGGGCAAGCTGAGGACACTGGTCAGGCACCACGGGGAATGTGAGGAAGAAGATGTCTGTGATAACCTCCTGCTGGCACCCACTCTTGCCCTGCAGTAGTTCACTGAGAGGCCAAGGTGCTGTTACCTATGGCAGGGTCAGATATACTCTTAATTTGCCACAGTTGGGGTATGCCCCAGAGCTGCAGACAGAGTGATGGCACCCACCTGGACACATGCAATGGCACAAATGCTGCTGCTGAGCTTTGGAGCTGCTTTGTACCCTGATGCAGAGGTGTTTCACAAGGGCTGTGTGAGAAGTGTTTCACTGGCAAGCTTGATCAAACCATCTGGCGCCAAAGCCCTTTGCTGCCAACAACACCGCAGTCACTCCCTAGTGGAGAGTGAAGCCACGGATGCTGGTTCAAATAAGAGTCATGTATCAGGAGAACTTTTGCCCCCATCTGTCTTAATTATACTGAATTCAATGATTTCTTTGGAGAAAGAAAAGTGTTCCCTGCTCCCCTGCATACTGAGTCACCTCAGGTCCAGCCCCATGCTGTAAGTCACTTCCATATATTCCTTAGTGTTTATTATAGGAATTACACCTTCTGAATAGACTCATATAAATTCATTTTGGACAAATAAAAGAAAAAGGCCTCTCTGTGCAATCCCAGTTTTCTTCTGTTTGACTAAGGAATGGCATTTTGTACTAAATTGTTGGTTGTGTTTTTCTCTATACACATGTAGCTTTTCCCAAAATGTAACCTTAGCAGTTAATAGAGTGACTCCAACACAACTGGCAGCTCCCCAGCATTTCCAGGCTGTAGGAAAGAAAAGCCTTTATGAAAGAAAGAAGCATGTTGCTCCTTCCTGCTCAAGGTCTGCTAGGTGGCAGAGGTTCACTGGCAAAGAGGTATTTGGACATACATGGTGACTGAGAATAAAACTGTTGCTTAGAGATGCCTGGCTACTGAAATAAGTGCTATTTGTTTCTACCTACAGGCACTCGATAATTTCCACTTGGTGGGCTACCCAGCTTTACTTGTAAGCTGAAAAGATTTGGGGCAAGGGGGTGTCTTTGAAGCACTTAATAATTAAACTAAGACTGAGTGAAGGCAGAAGAGGTTGAGAAAAACGTATTTACAGCAAATTTAACCTTGGCATAACTCAGGTCATGGCTAGTTTCAACTTGGCTTGGTATTTTTAGAAAAAATATAGAAGCAAAATAATAATATAAAAGCAAAACACTACTATATCAGATTGAGCTGGGAAGAGATGACATTACCCTATAAGGTGAAGTTGTGGTTGGAATTTTTTCCCCCTTTTCTTTTCCAGTGAAGTGTAGTCTTAGTTTCTACCTCAGATGACAACCGTGCAGCCCTCCATGGCCTGAAACCTGGAGGATGCAAAGACACAACTGGGGCTGAAAGATGGAGATGTTGGATCCATCTGAAAAGGAAACTACACCAGGGCACCATTGTGTTACGGTGTCCAGAACAGCCTGCTCCTGGTGCTCAGGATGGCCTGCCCCATGTAGCGTGTGTTTTACCTGCTCAGGGAGCCCTCCAGGGAGATGGGTGAGCAGCAGACTTTCCCTCCCCTGGAACAGAGATAGAGCTTCAGCTTACTGATATCTATAAGAAAACCCTGAGGCAGGCACAGGCAGTCCCTAGGGTTTCCCTGGGAACCCTTTCAGTTCAGTGCTTCAGCCTACATTAGGCAAGCAAGCTGGGCTCACGGAAAACACAAGCCACAGCAGGTCTGTCCATCAGTCTCCCTCTCTGCTTGAGAGTGGGCAGTCAATACCAGAGCTCAGTTACCTCCTTGGCACACAAATCCTCTGCAGCAACTCTGGCTCATCTGCACGAAGACCACACAACCATGTCCTAAGGGCTGCACTACCAGCAGGAGGAGATCCCTCCTGGAGTGGCTGAAGGCTGCTCTGTATGACCTGTACCATCATTTTCATCCATGCATTGCAAAACACGTGACAATTCAAGAGGGGCATCCTTAGCTTTAGAGTTTGGGGGATAAGGGAAGAGTGTTAATCTGTCTTTCTTTGGTACATAACTCCTCTTAAAGCCTGTATCAAACAGACACAAACCCTGAAAAAAATCTGTTTCCTGCAGCCCTGCATTCCTAAGTTTCTAGAACACATAAAGGGCAAAAAAGGAGGAGGCAGGCAGGAGTGAAGTATTAAGAATCAGTGAAAAAGGGAAATGGAAACAGATGAGCAACTTAAAAAACCAAATGGCCCCAAACCCAGTTTTGCACACAAGCTGTGACACAATCCTTAGCCTGGAGGTGTTGAGGGTATACCACCTACCTGCGTGACTGATGTGCGTTAGCAGTGCGCAGCACTTTCCCAGCCAGCAAGTCATACTAGCATACTCACACACCAGTTACATTTTATAGCCTGAAAACAATAGTAATGATGATAAGAGGAATGCTTATAATGTAGCAAATTAATATTGCTAGCAAGATGTTCAATATTGCCTTTTCCAACAATGTTATAGAGATAGGAGAGCGCCCTAACAAATTACGTGCAGAGTATAAAAATAATAAATTAAATTACAAGTGAACAGCAACTCAATATTTTGCATGAAAAAATCAATTTTCTCTCTCAGCTCTGTTATACAGCCAGCAAAAGAAAGAACCCAGCATATTATCTCCTCAGACTCCAAAACCGCCCAAGTAGGGACCTTGCTATTTTTCTAAGCCATTAAAGCTTCTTCCTTTTGTACTGGATTTTGTTTTGAATTTCTCCTTTCACCCTCCGCTGACTCTGTGATACAATAACATTATAGGTGGAGCTGATAGTGCTGCCTAATTTTATGTCAGTTGATATTTGATATTGTGAGACCTACTTTCTCTGCTTATAACTTTGCCCAACTTGAAACTTCCTGGGTGAATTTTACCATTCCAGTTATCAGGCTCAGACAGGCTGCAGGGCATTTGCATTCGTTTAATTTCACTTCAGTCCAAGTGAATCCCCTCTTCCTGTAAACAAAACGATGGGAAAAGATGTGGTGGTCCAGAGCAGGGAACAAGAAAGGAAAAAGTGCATCACACAGTCTTCTAGGATGGGATAGAGCTGAAGAGACCTCACATTCCACGAAAACCAGACAGGAAAAGTGGATTGAGAAGCTTTATCCCTGTTTAGAATCAAATTGAGTGTTAACACAATGCTGAGTAATGGGATTCTTGTTTTGTGTTAATTTGCTTCTAAAAAACCTTAGGCGATTTCATAAATGTATTAAGAGGACATACAGAAGTCAGAAAAATGCCCTTGAGTATACAGTGGTGACACGGAATTACACCGCCTTCGTTTTGCCTTTTATTATGTCTTTATTTGACTTTGTAAGCCCAGCCATGCTTTTTAATGCACCCTGTGTGTTTGTTTGCCTGTGTGCATGCAAACATCCAGAGACACTTGCCAGCGCAGATTTTACGTGGGCAGACTCAGAAATATCCTCCACCTGCCAGCAGGGACAGCAACCAGGCTGCGCCTGGAATCCCACCACTGAGCTCCGGCAGCTAGGAAACAAAAGCACAGCGGGGACAGTCTGGAGAAGAGAAGGCTCAGGGGGGACCTTATTGCTCTCTACACCTACCTGAACAGAGACTGTAGCAAGGGGAGTGTTGGCCTTTTCTTCAAAGTAACAAGAGATAGGATAAGAAGAAATGGCCTCGAGTTGCCCCAGGGGAGGTTAAAATGGAATAGTTGGAAAAATGTCTTCACTAAGAGGGTTGTTAAGCATTGGAACAGGCTTCCCAAGGAAGTGGTTGAATCCCCATCTCTGGAGGTAGCTAAAAGACATGTAGATGTGGCACTTGGGGACATGGTTTAGTGGTGAACTTGGCAGTGCTGGGTTAATGGTTGGACTTGATGATCTTAAAGGTCTTTCCTGACCTAAGCCATTCTATGATTTTCTGAAAATCCAATTAAGCCTTTGCAAAAGCGTCATTCTGTAGCCCTTTCACTAGGCTTCATTTCAATTAGCTTTGGATCAGGTCACCAGTAATTTTTTTTACAAATAGAGATTTCACATAGAGAATATAAGAAAGGCATTGAATAGCACTGAGCAGGCTGTAATGGGAAAAGGGTAAATCAAAACTTAGAGACTTTTTTTCTTCAGATCTTTCACATTCCTGCTGAAGCTTTCATCTCATCACTGAAAGTGCAGTGCTCCCCATTTTTCTCCTGAAAATCAGGAATAAGTTTACCAGTGCAGTCTTGACAGGTTTTATTTGCAGGAGCTAATAAATGATGGCTCCAGTTGAAGGCCATGCACAGCTGTAGGCATATGTTGCTGCTGCTTTGGAAAGTTGGCTTTTAGGGGTCACGTAAACATGAGTTTAGCTGAAATGCGTATCTGTCATACTGATGTCAGTGGGATGTAAGCCCAGTTTCTAGAAGTATGGTATACCATACATACAAGTACAGTATTTGGGGAAATAGGTATTACCCACTTTTCCTTACCTTGATAAAAATGTGTATGCTACAAAATCTCCTACTGATGCCCCTGGAGGAAGAGCAGCAATGAAAGCACTGCTATCATGTTCACACCAGAAAATCCCCTTCTGGCCCTGCTGTGAGATGAAAAAGAAAAGGCAGAGTAGTCTCAAGAATGCACCAGGTGAGGGACCATGAGCGTTGCCTTACTGGTGCCTGTATGTAGGCCCATTATCTGCCTTAGCAGCGACCTGTGCCTCTGGCAGCATCTGCAGTGGGGTTACTTGCTGAGTCCCCTGTGTCCAGCCTCTTCCCCATCAGGACACTTGGGCTCCTGGAGTTCACTTGGTATCCCTGGATTTCATAGACTCCTGTCCTAACTGCACAACCGCTGGATGGATTTTGGTGGAGGACTGGCTCTGTGCCTGGTGGATAACAGAGCAGGCACACACATGCTCATCCTCCCCTTCTCATCCACTTGGGTTTTGTGAAAGAAGTGAGACACACATCTCTTCCCAGCACAGCAGCTGCAAAATCTGGAGGGAAAGGATGTTTGGAGGATGCCTTTATGCTCTGCGTGCAGAAGGGGAGAGCTGCCCCACAGCAGCAAGGGAACACCACTCCGGCGGGCTGTACTGCCATCTAGCCCGAGTATGCTGCTGTGGAGCATGCCACAGACTTAGCTAGGAGGATGCTAATAATCCAGGCCTGCAATTTTCAACCTGTGGTGGAAATATCCCCACAGAGTAAGAACATCTTCTGTGGTTTGTGACGGGTCATGCAGTGAAGCAAGCCTGCTGTCAATACACTTAAATCCCCTAGACAACAAACTGTACCGCCACTGGAAAATATTTAGGAGACTGCAATTGGAAAATGTTGAAAACTCACTGATTTAGACTTATTAAGCAATAGCTCAGCTTCTGTGGCAAAATAAAACCCACAAAAGTATTGTGGAAGTGGACAGTGATGCAGTCACTGTAGACAAAAATATCTGTCAGGACAAATACAGTCCAATGAGCCACTTCTAAAGCCTGTGCTGGGCTAGAAAATAAAGGCATATTTTTCCTAGTGTCATAAAGCATCATACTGCATTGGTGTAGCGTCCTCTAGTAATTGCAGTTGTGGCCTCCTCACTTTCTGGACATTTTTAATGAGACCCACAAGGGCAGTTTGACTCCTCAGGAAGCTTGCATTCAACAAGTACAATTTTCTGCCCTCATCAGTACTAGCACACTCTTTGCAAAGGCAGGTGAGCCATTGCAGGGCTGCTGTAAGAGGCACTCACCCTTCAGAATGCAGAAGAAATCCAAGTTGCTAACTGCTTTCCAAAGGCACCAGGGTAGCAATAAACGCATCATGGTAAAAGCCTCACTACCTATTTACAAAAGTAATGGTTGCAGTTTCTTCCATCACAACCCAGGCCACCAGCAGGAGCACCTACTCCAGGACTGTGCCAACTAAAACCAGGCAGCTCCATGTCTGTGCAAAGGATGCATTTATGAGATGAGTAGGGGTATCAGAGAAGAAGCTATAGACTGACCTGAGATGCTGTGCTGCCCCACTAGGAAGGTAATAGGGAAAAGTTGAATTTAATGGAGATGTTTTTCACTGCCCAATTGATATCACACCCATGTTGCTGTGAGAGGCACAAGGACAAGTACAGTCCTGCCATTGAGGAAGGGCCCCAGAGTGAAGCCATCCCAGGAGGTGGATTTTCAGAGCCTCCTTCAGCAAAGCCATCCCTTAACAATGTCACGCTCAGCAGTGGAGACTGAAAATGTCTCATGTCTGTTCCAGAGCACCTGCAGACTTGGGACAGCCCAGCCAGTGATTCACATCCAGCCTTTCTACTTACAAAATAATAAATAAACAACTAATCACACTTTTCCAAAAGTGGCATTTTTATAAATATCCAAGGCAGATGCTTCATCTGCTCTGCATCAGTGTCATCTAGCTTATGCAAGCAGGCAGAAGTGTCAGCATGAGAAATTTCCAAACAAAAGGCCAACATCACTTGGACATTTCCCTCCTCCCTCATGGTTTATATGGATTTGGGGTTTGTTACATTTTCAGTTTAATTCGGCTGAACTGCGAGAAGAGGTGTGAACTATTTTCAGGGCTATACCCAAGTTCCTGGTTTGAAAGGGCTGAAGTGTCCCTCTGTACAATACTGAGGGACCAGTAGGAGCAGATAGTTCCTCCTCACAATTAAGTGGCCCTTTCTGCACGAGAAAGGAAAATCACTTTTACTTCTCAAAGCAGCCAGCTAAAGCTTAATGAAGACTCACAAGCCAGAATAAACTTAATAAGCCTGAACTGATGAAAATAAAGGTAATCACAAAAGAGAAAAGCTCTGCTCCCATGGTCACTGTAGCACTAGCATCCAGCTGAAGTCAGCATCAGGGAAGCCTCACTCCAAAGCATCCCATGGGCTGGAGGTAGGTCGTGCAGCTCTGGAGAGTTACAAGCTCCTCAGACATGACTTAAACTAGGTTGTACTCAACCAGCTTACGCCAGTGAGAACAAAAGTTTACTTTCATTCACAGTTCAGGTTATAAAGCTTCATGCTTCCGACAAAAATATTCCCCAGAATAATGCCTGGGACTCTGTCACTTAGTAGTCCTCAGGTGCACGTTCCAGTGAAAACAATTTGTGGATATAAGGGAAGAGGAAAAAGAGGAAATATTTTCATAATGTTATTTTTTTTTTTAAGGTGTTCATACCCATTTCCTTATTTAAATTTATTTGATTCCCAAACAGACAAGGTACAAGGTTTAACATTCAAGAACAGATCAATGGTCCATCAAAAATAACTGTGATAATACCTCCTTTGAATTTTGCCTTTGTGTTTGTCTTGCTGGAGCCCTGATTTGTTCCATCATTTTGCCTTTTTTTCTTTTTGCCAGTTGGGAGAAGAAATAACCTTATGCCAGAGAAGGACCTTCCTTATCACTGATGGAGACAAGACTCTGGTGTGAAAGTTTAGAAATCTTGGGCACAGGGAAGGGAATTTCTCAAGGCACGTAACAATAGTTTGTCACATCATTTTTCTTAGGGTTGAATTTTCTCTGAATGCTGCCTGCGTATTGGAATAGGTCCCCAAAAGTTGCCAACAGTAGGATGTTTCTTCACCCAAAGTGAAGGGTGTCAACACACAGAATAACTGTGGTGATGCAAATATCATTTTATCTTGTACTATATAAACTCTTCCATAAACATAAATTTTACATGTTTTCATGCTTTATTTCTTGACTTTGGACTTCTACTCATGGCCAAAACCAAATACATTCCAAATTTTCCTTAGGGAGGAAAACTTATTTTCTCTTTCAAGTCACACCAAAAATATAGCTGACCCAGTTACCACTGCATGCTTTAGAGCTGCTCAGTCAGAAATCAGCTGGGGAAAGCAGGATGCATAAATGACATTCTGAATCAAATACATAATTAAAGGGTACTAAATACAGCTGGCCATAATTTTTTCAAAGGAAGAGGATTTTATAGAGTCTTCTGTAGATCAACATCTTTCAGTGTTTTTCAGGTTGTCAAAATTCTAATTTTTCTAATGTATCACATATTTTGAGCATAGCTATTTCTACCAAAACAGCTAGGAACTATTAAGGAAAAAGTAATTTAAGCAAATTTTCAGGAATGTTTTTTCTTTGTGGGCTGTAACCCCCCCTCTCCTGAAATTACAGCTTTATCAAAAAGGCAAAATTTGAATTGCCCTCTGAAAACTTTTTACCTAAAGGTATTTGACCACCCCCACCAAATGCCTGTAAAGTAACAGCTCTCTTGTGATTAGATCAATAATCCATGTTTAATTGACATCTTGCAAGAGGTTATTTACAATTTTGAGGAGATTATCAGTACTTTAATTTCCCCCAAACTCTACATTAAACTCTACTCTTCTGAGTGTTACTCGACAACTATTTCATGAAGATGTGAAAAGAAACCTCTATTTCTCCATCCCCTGAATACAAGGACACGTTTTGAACACTGCAAAATGAAACAGCTTTAAAAGATATCATTTTTCTCTCATGAAGAAAATACATAGAACCTATTTTTTCAAGGGAACCAAGCATTTGTTACTTCCTTCTGTCAGCTTAAATCAATTTAGTGTAACTATACATGCACTTACATTGCTTTTTATTTTATTATTTTTATTTGATCACACAGCAGCTCTTCCCTCTCAAAGGCTTAACTGCTTCCAATAATAATCAGAAAGAAGTAACCTCAGAACTTTCTCAAAGCATTTCTCTTCTCATTTTTCTTCCTCCTCCAACCTTCCTGTAAGCCTCTTCTCCCCAGAAAGAGGAGAGGGGTGTGAAAGGCTTTAATTAATTTATCTATCATACACATTGGTGGAAAGCGCATCCCCTGAACTGTTTCTTTGTTAAGAGTAAGTGCCTCATCAATCTCAAGCAGATCAACCCACATACGTAATTAAAGCCAAACAGGGTAATGACTGCTGTGATTTGAGGGCATACTGGAATGATGTCCCGGGAACACACCCAGCCACAGCTCGTTCCATAAGCCTACTCGCCTTCTTGCCTGCTGTAAGCAATCTTATGGGACAGAAACCTTTCTCTAGCAAGCCAGTGATGGGTTTGGCCAATTTCTGCAACGATGACCTTGCTGGGGAGAAAGAAAAACCTGTGAGGGCAGGAATAAAAGAAGCAAAGACAGGGTGTTGGTGAGCATTTTCCAGAAAAGCTTTATGGCCTACCATGGGAAATGGGCCATAGGAGGTCACCTCTCTCAGCAAGCATTTTGCTCCCTTAAAGAAGGCTTGTAAGCTCCTCAGATGATGCTTGGAGATCCTCTGACTAATTAATATCCCAGGCTACTCCTTGCTGTAAACACAGCTCAATTCCTACCTTGTACGCACTGTGCTTGTTCACATGCTGCAGTAATTAGAGAGTGATAGTAAGATGGGCCAAGGTGCAAGTAGAGGAATGAGCACATTCACTGCATGGTTCTTTAATCTTTTCCTGGGTATAAAATTCAAATTCAGAAGTTTTCCTTTCCCTCCTTTACCTCTGGTTTGTTATTTGGGTTTCCACTTCTGTGTTTAGATCTCTCCAAGTCATGTTTTGCAATTTGATTGCAACATGAACAGAGTAGATTATTTCTACTAATTTTTTTCATTTAAGAAACAAAATTTTACATTGACTGGAGTGCTGATTACAATTGTTTCAGTCAGAACAAATTCCTAATAGGATTTATTTTAGTCAGTTCAGACCTGTTTTACTGTTTTGTTGGAAATAAATTTAATCATGAAAATGTGAACTTACTTGCAAACGTTTTATATTGTTTTGACTAAAGTATCTACACTTAACCTGAAAAACAATTAGTGCCATCTTGGCATTAATGTTGTTTTGATTCTTTTGGGTTTCTTTTACCCCAAACTATTCTTTTTCATAGCTTGTTGGCACTTTGAGAAGGAAAAGTTATTTGCAGAGCTCTAGCCTTTGTAACATATGTGTATGTCAGCATGACTACGTGTTAATCTACAAATGATCATCTATTCTGGGAACCTGATCTTGAGTTGAATCACAGAAATGCACGCTGCTGGGTACGTGACAACTGGAATAATTAGATTCTTGCTAATTTTCAAATTCATTTGGATGAAAAAGTCTTTCCCATCATTACTACTACTGCATCATAAGAAAAGAGTTGCCCTCTTCCACCTCAGAGAGGGCAGAATTTAGATATAAATCTTGTGAATAACTTTCATCCAGTAGGATGAAAGATATTAAATACTGAAGTATCTTTGTTTCATAGTCATTCACCATAGCTTTATTTCACTGTGAAGTTAGAAAGAAAGGTAAGTAAATCTTACATCTTCCTAAAGAAAATGGCAATCCTCCAACAAGGCCTAACCTAATAAGTCACAACAGACACACACACAAAAAAAAGTTGCCAAGGAAATGCACAGTAAGGGGCTTGTGCCAAAAAAATGGTACAGCTCATGCTCTGTAGATACCAAATGCAGAGCTCTTTCTCCTAGGCTTCAGAGGCTAATATTAACTGCGTTTGCCTGATCCAGTGGATCCTTTAAGGGCAGTGAGAGAAACAGAAACTCACAGAGCAAATTTGTTTTAAACATCTACCTTACACAAGTCATTGTGCTTTAGTAATGCTGCTTTCTTGCTGTTGACGAGATGAGGGAATCCAATCGGGCTGTAAAAAATTTAGATGCCTAAATGTGGACAAAGCACATTCAGATGCCTGCATACAATGGCAGAGATGTTCCAATTCCAACAACCAGCATTAAACTGAAATAAGCCTTTGAACTTCACAATTTACCTTCGTATCTCTGAATATGATAAACTATAGATTTTATTGTAGAGTTCTGGTTTCTAGTCACACTGTACACTATCAGCCTTATTGCGGCCCGTGTTGAGAACTAGTAAGTAACATTGGAAATAAGCAAAAGTGGAACTTGCAGTTGTAGATAAATTAGGACAGACTTGTGTAAGAGTGACATGCAGACTAAACTTTTTCAGAAGACTTGAAAAATTCCACCCATTTCTGTTTTCCCCTCTCTTGGAAATAAGCATCCTAAGATTCAACAACTGATACAATGGGGAATCTGTTCAGAGGCTCCTTTAGTGCATACAATACAGAACACAGAGCAGCAGAGTCCTGTGGAAACAAAAGCATTTCTCTACTGCTGCAAGATGGATTGAAAAGGAATTTGGGAAACTGAGCACTTGGAAGCAGAACAAGGGGACTAGGCTGGCTAAAAGAAATAAAGTTATCAAAACACAACAGTAAAGTAACACAAGGGATATACACTAAGCTGATGAAAAGCAATACAGAAAGGAACGAAAGCTGCTTGTCAAATTTAACTAATCGGTAGGCAAGCATTTGGGTGGAGGTTCTCTAAACAGCAAGTATCTGTTCAAAAGTATTTGAACTTCCTAGCAGCGCTGAAATCCCTTTGCATTAGCCGAGATAGTTTTGCTCTCTGAGCTGCACAGGGAGTTCAGGATTGTCAGTGTTAGCTCTGATTTTTCTGGCTTTTGCGAGTTCTATTATTTTATCACTGTAGGTTTTGTTGTTGAGGGCTTTTTTCCCCCATGCGTACATGCAGATTACGATTCTGCTCACAGAGCTGCAACAAGTGAAGAGAAAACTGGCTGCCCTGGCAGAATTCCCCGATATACTTTGTGCAGCTACTGATTGTATTCATGTTTCTCCCACATCAGCTCCCTGCATGCAATGAGGAAAACATACAGGCAGTAGAAAAATAACTGTCAGAGCAACAAGCTTTGACTAGCCTCTCTATTGCCTGTGAATGTGTGTGAAGTGAAGAGAGGTGGTGGAGAATCTAACCGTGACTGCTGTTAGCAAGTGAATACAAATTTCATGTCTGTGTGACCATCTCCTAATTGCTGCTGAATTTATTTTTCTTTCTGCTGTAGAGCTGACTTTTTAAGACGGTTCTTCCTGAGCAGCCTGTGCAAAGCCAGTGCCTGCTAGGAGGCAATTAGCAAGAATTAGTGCAGGTGCTTCTCTTGGCTCCTGTCCATGGGAGTCAGCAGTGAGCTCAGAGCTCCTCACCCTCTATGCCAAGCTGTGAAGACACCTCTGACAGGGATGCATGGTGCTGCTCAGCTCCTCTGCACAACACAGTTGAGACTTACTAAGAGAAAGCAAGATTTTTTTTCTGGACGTTGGTTTATTTAAAGCTGACTTTTCATTCTAGTTACTGTGTCTGCATAATGGACAAGAGCACTTTAGCTCCTAACCTTGCCATTGCTGATCAGTATTGATCTGAAATGTATAAAGTCATTGTGTGTTTAGTCCCTTTGGGAGCCAGAGCTCAAAAAAGAACAATTTATACATGTTCCAGTTATTGCAAGTTAGCCATGGGATAAACAGATTTACCATGCCAGTAATTCCAAGATGAACTGGTAAGGTGAACAAAATGATTTTAGAGTTTAGCAGCATCATTGTCTGTGTTCAGTACTAACAACTCATGCTTACACTATCATTTGCAATTTTGAAGCAGCTTAAGAGATGGGTGCATACAGATGGAGCAGCTGAAGCAAAGTGAGGTGCAGTGACTTCCAAAGTTGTTCAACAGACACACTGAGAAAGGCAAGCATGAAAACCAAGTCTCCAGAGCTATAACCCTCTATTTTTCTGTAATAACCCCTCACTTTATGGCCCTTTCATATTCATCTCCTGATTACTGTCTTCTTTATCCAGTGTAAATGTACACAGAAATAGTTACTCAACAAAAAACTTCAACTATCTTCTAAGTGTAAGAACTAGAGAACCCACAGTTGTTGAAGAATTGAACTTCTGCATGAAAAGAAGCATGACCGGAAGGACAAGGGTGGCAATTCTCCTCCTTTGCTCTCATGAGACCCCACCTGCAGTCCTGCATCAAGCCCTGGGGCCCTCAACACAAGAGGGACATGGACCTGCTTGAGTGAGTCCAGAGGAGGTCTATGAAGATGATCAGAGGGCTGGAGCAATCTCTGCTATGGAGACAGGCTGAGAGAGTTGGGGTTGCTCAGTCTGGAGAAGAGGAGGCTCCAGGGAGAACTCAGAGCAGCTTTCCAGCACTTCAAAGGGGCTTACAAGAAATCTGGAGAGGGACTTTTTACAAGAACATGTAGTGACAGGACAAAGGGGAATGGCTTTAAACTGAAAGAAGTGAGATTCAGATTAGATATTAGGAAGAAATTCTTCCCTGTGAGGGTGCAATGCACTGGCACAGGTTGCCCAGAGAAGCTGTGGCTGTCCCATCCCTGGCAGTGTTCAGGCCAGGTTGGATGGGGCTTTGAGCAACCAGGTCTAGTGAAAGGTGTCCCTCACCATGGCAGGGGGGTTGGAACTAGGTGATCTTTAAGGTCCCTTCCAACCCAAAGCAATCTAGGATTTGTGAAATGGGCAAGGGCTTGAAGAGAGGTATTGAGTTAATTCTATGTATTTTTATGGTGCCTCACAACTATGACTGAGGTCCCTAGGGTAACACAGATGCCACAATTAATATGTTGAGTCCAATATCCAATTCTTCAAAAAGTTACTGCATGGAAACTGAGGATCCCATCCATAAACATAATTGTATTAGTTAGTGTTATTGAAATACTGACTTTAACTTACACATTAAGTATAACTTGTGTCTAATTTTCCACACTTGGTTCCTAAAGATAGATATAAATTTATATTCTAAGAAGAAGCATCCTTGTGGTTGGGAGACGGCTGCTCTAGGAATTACATGAAAGATGTTCTCAAACAGCAGGTGGTACAAAGTAATGCAGCAGTTGACTATCCAGAGTCCTTGGCTTCTGACAAGTCTGAAAAGGTAAATTGGGATAAACATAGGCAGTTGAGATACTGACATTGTACAGGTGGGCTAGAAGAGCATGCTAGATGAAGCAGTAGCAAGAGCAGCAGCAAGTCTGAGACATCCTGGTAAACTGGGAGAGAAATACAGCTGTTGAAGTGTGGGTGCTCTGCATCACTTGTGCATGCACCAGTCCAGATTCATCCCTTCTTGTCACAGCACCACAATTCTCTGCCCCAAGACACATGCTGACAGTGTCACAGACATTGACAAAGCATAAGCACAAATTAGAATTTGTGCAAGAACCACCTTAACTGTGACTGCAAGTTTCCAATATACAGAATTTCATACAGAGCACAGAACTGGATGATGCAGTAGGCACTTCTCTGTTCTCACCCTTATTCCCTAGCTGTATGTAAGCTACAGAATAGAGTTTCATTAAAGCAAAGGATGTATCAGAAACCACCGGCACAGTAGAACTATATTCCCACACAGCATAATTGAGACAGCAAGAAAAACGGCAGGTCGTCCTTCATAAATATTTTAAAATTAAACTGCAGAAAGTCTGACTTGCACTCATTTTGTGAACTTTAAAGATGACTATTTCTATCTCTACACCTACATATGTTCCTACACAAAATACTGTACTAATTTACAGTAAAAGAACACAGAGGATTATATCCTGACTGAGACTCATACCTTAAAACACAACAAAAATAGTAATATTCAGAGATGCAGAAAGTGCAGAGTAGAAAGATATACTGGGGGAGAAGAAATAAACTCACAAAACCCACTAAAAATTGGGATTATGAGGAGAGTCAGCTCTGTTGTTGCAGATAGAAAGGACAACAGCCGTGCCCCATGATATGGCCAAAGCTTGGTTAACATAAATCAGAATTAATACTGATATGTGAGTATAACTTTCACATATGGACTTGTAGCTGACTGTCTTGATTTAAAATATTACATGAAATGTAGAAAAAGTGAGTCATAAAGATTAGACAGGATTTTTCCATTCTGTCACACTTTTTTGTTTACAACAAAGCATCCATTGCTCTAGATTAATTTATTTTGGAATTACTATTTGCATCCTTAACTTCTTGGAAAAGAAATTCCAGATTCAACATGATGCTTAGGTACAAATAGGGCTTTAAAAAAACCCCTTCTCTAGGCTGTCTGTGTGTTTGTAGCCTGAGCTGCACAAGTAAAGCTAGTAGGAGTTTTTCTGTTAGCGTTAGTTATGGTACTCTCTTCAGCCAAACCCACACACTAAAAACCCCAGAACTTGACCTCCTCACTTCCCCATCTCTTTTAGGATTCATGGGATTTTTACCTCCTCTTCCCAGGTCTGCCACAGACAGGCTGGAAGTCTTTGAGGAAGACACTTTACTGGGAAATGCTTCTATTTGTTGTTTGAATTAGGAGAAATATTCGATACACAGCTTTCAGCTAAAAGAAACAACAGAAATCTTACCTGCCACATCTCACTTGTCCTAGTTAAGTCTATCCAATACTCATGACCTCAGAGTTAAACTGGTTCCAGAAAACAAAACAGCAAGGCAATAGCTTTGGGCTTCCACCCTAAGATCCAAACCACCACTGTGAAATAACTCAAAATGTTGACCTAATATAAGCTCACTCTCCCAAATGTTATATGTTCAAAAAAGTATTTTTAAGAGACAGGTTTTTATACTCCAGCAGCTACTCACTCTCTCCTCCTATAGCTGGTGGAAAACTGGAATAAGGTGCTCTGGCTAATTTGGGGAAAACAAACTCATGTACCCTCACCTGCTCTGTATCACAATAGTACTGCAGGTGATAAGTAAGGCACAGATCTAGTATTAATTGCTGTAGCACTGTGGCCAAATACCATGCATAGCATAACCTGCACAAGGCAGCAGGTTTTGTATCTGCCATATAACAATGGCCAGTGTTAAGGTCTGCTGTACACAACACTCAGGATACTCCTTCAGTCTGCTGGTGCGGACATACAGTTTGAGCATGGCCATAGCATGCAGACTGATGCTGAATGAAACCAGAATCAAATTGATCACCTTGTTCAGGTTGCTGCAGGCTCCTCCAAAATGGTGACTTTCTCCAGCCTTCACAGAAGACAACTTTTTGGCCTGGGAAGCTCAGCTGCATCACATGGCCAGAGACTAAAAAAGAAAGGAAAATAAAGAGAACCAAGTAAAGCTTCTCACAGACGTTAAGGGCTGCATGCCTCTGCTCTCTGCAAAACTGCTTTCCGTGTAGCCATCTAGTGGAAGGCAACGGAAATGTTCCCAATTAGGGAAAAAGAAAGGATTATTATGAGGCATTCAAAAGACCTTGGTACAGATACCCGGTAAATTGAAAGGGACAGCCACCTCACTGAGTCTTCCTAAAGCATAATTTTCAACTACACAGTATCAGTTCTATTAAGCAGTCTCCTGTCTTTAAGAAAACATACTAAAGGATCCCCAGATGTAATGGCTTGATTTTGCCTATCAGCTTGGTTCTACTTTGATGTAACTCTGTTCAGCATTAGATGAGCTTGTTTCTGGTTACATAAAGGTAAATAAGATGGGAACTGGCCTATTAAGTACATATTTAGCTGCCTCCCTAAGCAATGATTTTTTCCAAACCAAGGCTTGCTTATTTGAGACAGGTGTAAAAAACTAATAGAAAACTAATTCACTGTCTGAAGAAACCTGGTTTTGTTCTTACCATTAGCACAGCCACAGGTGATTGCAGAATACTGAAGTTTCCCTGCTGGCTGTGAGCTGCTCCATGAGGTAAAATACCCTGGGGGGAAATTCCTGCTCCTTTGTAAGTGTGAAGAAAATGCATGCAGCACTATATCAACTTAATAAGGAAACCATGAGGGACAAATAAGACATTTCTTTGGCTAAACTGTAGCAACCAAGTGAGGAGAAAAAACAGGCAGGCTGTACTCCATACCAGGAAAATCTCTGGTTTTCCATGTATTAATAAAAAGAGAATACAGAACTGCACTACCTGTCCTTGCTTCCCTGTTACTTCTTCACTCCAGTACTTTCATTTTAATTGCAAGCTGGGTTCACAAGAAACAAGTTCCTCTGAAAGACGCTTTAGTGAAGGGCAGCAGTGGAAACTGAATGTTAATTCTTCTCCTCACTTCCACTTACTCTCCAGACTACAGCAATTTACAGCCATATTCCTCCCTCAGTTTCTCCACCTGTAAAATAAGAAATGGCAGGGTGAGAAAACACTAGAAGTTGGGGTTCTCCTACTGCAAGCTTGGTCTCATCATGTAAGTTTGACCTTAACAGCTATGTCCAGCTGGAATACTTCTACATAAGATAAATGCTAATAAGTAATCATCTCTTCCTGGTTTTACCTAATTTACAAGTGCTGTGGACTTGAATAGTTTCACACCCAGCTCTGGGTTACGCCAAAGCATTGATTAAATGAGAAGAGAACCTGGTTTAATAGTTGGCAAATATATTGAGGATAAAAGACACCAGTAAGCTGTAAAGTGAGTATTGCTGGATCTATGCAGAGCTGAACTGGAAACGGAAAATCAGCAGCCTTACCAGTATTTTCAAATCATACCATTGAGTGAAAACACACCTCTCATTCCTCATGTCAAAGAGTATCTTACTGACTGATGCCAACAGAGCAAGAGGATAATCCTATCTAAGAAATGTATGTAAAGGTTTCAGACTGGGAAGCAGAATGATCGTACTGCTTTGTTCTGAGTTCCCTTTTACTCCACAAAAAGCTGAGATAACTGGACAGACTTAGGTTGTCTGAAGGACAAGTTACTATCAAGGCTAAGTTGGGACTGAAGAATTTGTCTTTACATGGTTGGCTTTAATTTATAATTTGAGCTGGTTTTTGCCTCCAAGATAGTCCCATAATAGAAAGAAACAATTGCAGACTCTATTCTCAGCTTTTCGTTGCATTTTTCCTAGAAACACAAAGGTTTCATTTTTTATTTTTCTGAATTCCCAGGGTTTACTAGCACAACTTCCATTAATATTGATGTGAGTTAGATATCTTAAAAATCCCAATGCACACAAGAAAGAATAGACTCCTAAGTGAATGTCTATTATAAAATGACAAAGAGCTGTAGTCTTTGCAAAAGCCAGCAAAGAGTATTCTTCTGTTTAATGCGCTAATAAGTGTCCTATTATCCATTTAGCTCAATTACACTGAATGAGTCTGGTTTTTCCAAAGCCTTTCACTTTGTCACAGTGAGTACGGGGAGGCTGACAAGAAAGATGAGCCACTGTTAGCTCTTGGGTAGCTACACTGATCTCTCACTATACCTCAGTGAGAACCAGGATCCACTCATTAGCAGAAAGGAAACAGGGATGACAATGGCCCCCAGTAGAGCCCTCAAGGTACCAATCTGACAATGATCCCATTGTAAACCTCTTATCATCAAAATGTTTTTATTCTCATCCATTACCCAATCTGTAGGGCCTCAGACTTAGAAAACAAGGAGGAAATGGCTCCCTTCTGAATTGCTGGGAAGAATATAAGAATGCACTGAACAATTTAAGCCAAGAGCTCCATGGCTTTGATATGCTTCTTAATTCTCAGAAATTGGTTTTCTTGTTTTTCCACAGCAGTGACTTTTTCTTTTAAGACACCCATTCTCTTTATAGGAGAAGCCCTTCACAGTGCCACAGAATGGGAACCCAATACACAGTGCTTTCAAGTGGAGAAAGTATACTGAGGTATCTCAAACATCAGTTATACCACCACAAGTCAGTTAATCATCTTACTGCATAAAAAGGGTCAGTATTTGAAAACAGTAGAGGCAAAATAATGACTGACTTCAAAGAGATTTCACAGTATTTAGTATAAGCTATATATTTAAAGGTGGATATGCAGACTTTTGTTTTATCCCACCTCATCTTTCACATTTCATCTTTTACCAATTCATTCAACATGTGGAATACTAGTAACAGAAATCTTACATATATATACATATATTCCATTCAGTAATTAATCCAGTTTCTTAAGTTACTTAAACAGATATGTATGCAATGGAGCGTCACTGCCTCAAAGAAGCCCCTTTAATATATTGGGTAGTAACACATTTTAAAAATTGGCTACATTTCTTTTTTTAATGAGGTACACTGTAACAGTAACTTGTGAGGCATTACAGCATGTCTCATAAACCATAAGCAATTGAAAAATTACATTGCTAAACATTCGCATACATAAATACATGTGCATACGTGTATTTATACATATGCTTATATACCCTGATACTGTTATTTGAATCGATTGCAGGGACTGGATTAAAGGGTCAGACAAATTCCTTTTCTTTCCACCATTCTTGATTGGGTTCCTGTCAAATCATTCCTCATTTCCATCTACCAAAATTTTGGAAGAGGAGCAGCTGCTGTCATCTTGATCCCTTCTGTCCCTGTCTCAGTTCTGAGTTCTTTTTCCTAGACAGGAGATGCTACCCAGGTGAAGAAAGCCCTGTCAGCGTGGTGTAGAAACACTTACCCCTCTGTCGGGCACACCTGATTCCTAGCACTTCATTCCTCCACAGCTGCTGTTGCCTGCATGCTAGAGCTGCTGGGGGCTGCAATAACCACTGCAGCCTGAGGAGAAGTAGGAGCAAAGCTTTACCCCTGACTTTCCTCTTCCAGCTGTTTAAAGAGAACCAACTAAGTTACACCAACACACATTAATTTTATACTGGCTTAAACAGTTCAATCACAAGAGTGCTTCTATCAGTGTAATTCCCAGGCTATTGTCCCTACTACAGGTACAGTTACACTGTCACGTCTTCTGCCTTACTAGGCTGTTGATACTGTCCTACCCCAAGGAGCAAGTGTTAATATAAATAAACATGAAATAAATAAATAAATCGAACCCTAACCAGCTTCTGTGTGGAGATACTCCAAGTGAGAAGGTTTCTTTTGCCTGTTAGAGGAAGTTTAGGTTCTTCATGTGTTTCCATGTCTCCTTGCTCTGGGCACACACCACAGCCTGCAGCACGCACACATGGTCCTTGATTTCTCCTATGAAAAGTGCTCAACTTTCTCATCTACCCTACAGCACCTGCATGTGAAAGAGAGAAAAAGACTGGTCTTCAGATTACTTTTTTTTTTCCAGAAAGAAGCAAGGGTTTATCTCATCCTGATCCAATTCAGCATGAACACGTTGGGATGTAGACGTGAGCTCTCTTACATAGCTCATTCCTGTCCCTCCTTGGGCTTTGCAGAGAAAGTTGGAAGACCAGAAAGCGACAGAAGCCTGACTCCTTTTCTCTCAAAATTAGAAGTTCAGTATCTTTGCCCATAGCCGGCCAGGATATTTGATTATACTATGGCAGATATAGTTAAAACAAAGTACACCTAACTCCACTCCTCATAGATTTTGGCCTGATAGTATGGAATGACCAAACTGATAAATACGCAGGTCACGTTTGGTGCACTGAGGGAGCACACACAAGGGTGTTGATTGGAGTTGTGGAAAATCAGCAGAATTTCAAATACCATCCCAAGTCTGGATAGCGATTACACACTATAAGACAGCAGGAGGTGTGTACAGGAAAGAAGTGTCCAGAGGACACTTCTATGAGTTAGTTAAAAAAGTGCTGCTCAGGACATTCAACTCACAGAATACTGAAATCAATGCAAAGGCTACCACTGTCAACACTGAGTATCAAATTCATCTTGAAGACAGTGGCTGTATATTTAGCATACCCATGCATATTCATAGTTTTTCCAGGAACTAATTATATTTGCATCCTAATTACACATGCGCTTTCTTGCTGAGTGGGGGTCTCTGGTAGTCTTCTTCACTGTGTTTACTAAATGACCTCAATGTTTGTGCACGCTTGCAAGGTCCTAGTGTTGAGTTAGCAGCTGGTATGTCCTTGCTTCTGTTCTGTTCCAGTCTTGCTCCATGCTGGGAGCCACTCTGCTGTCTTGAAGGCTGGCATCCTTGGTCTTATTTACTGTCTCCTTACCTGTTATCAGTCCCATGATGTTCCTTCCCCCATCAACCAAACGTTCCTTTCTCTCTACATGTCAGTAAACTAGAACAGTTTGGTCTATTCTACTATGCTAAAGGCACACACACTACTGTTAGTTTAAATTTAAGCCTACACCTACTAACAGGAAACAATATCTTGCTGTAACATAATACTTGTAGGTGATTCATGGAAAGAAATAGGTCTTAGGTACAGCATATCATTAAAATCCAAAGACTGAAGGCCTACTGGGCATATCAGCCTGGACAAGGCTATCAAGCAATAACTGACATTGGTTAGGATATAATTTCCATGTGTTTGAATGAAAACTTTGAATTTGCTTTTCTATCTTTCATCTTCCAGGAGTGATTGCGCTAGTAGTGTTTATTACCAGCAAGTTGTGAAAACAATATGAGAAGTGTTTTAGGAACATGTACTGAAATCAGGATTCATTTTGTACCCTTGAAATCTCATTTTCTTCTACTTTTCAATAGTCCACTAAGAGAGCAAAAATAATGCAACACACACCCGAGCTTCTTAATATACACCGCAGAAGGCAATCAAGGATGCCACTGAAATAAACAACTTTCAAGTGACCCTTGATTTATCATGAACTTGAAAAAAGGAGTCAAGCAGTTTTGGTTAACAAACAGGCAAGAGTACCACAACATATTTTTGAACAAAATTCCAACAGGCTGAAGGTAAATGACCTGCCAGGAGTATTTTTCAAAGCTCTAGTTAACATGGGTTTAGATGCAGGCAAAATTGCTTTGATAAAACCGCAACTCATTTCCCAGCACAAGTTCAGTATCATTATTTACTGAAAGAAACAGAGATCCAGAAATTAAATTCCAGATCTCAGTTTGGACTCAAATTAAAAACAAACAAACAAGAACTGAGGAAAACCTACAGAAATAGGTGTAATGTGTTTATAAATAGATTCAATTATTTAACACCCTTGATATTCCATGCCAATTTTCCAGGATGCTTTAGAGGACAGATAGGAATAAAGGAATACATAGTGTGAACAAATGCAATGCCAGACCCAATTTGCTGTTTCCTGAAAGAAATCTTAAATAACTGCAAAGGTAAATTTAACTATGATTACACCAGGGATGAACTCAGCCCACTGTTTTCTTTCCTGGAGGCTATGACACTGAGTAATTATTAGAACGTTCCTCATTGTCAATGTTTGAAGGGAACAAATGACTTGGTACAAGTGTTTATCTGAGCACCATTTATTGATCAGTTGGCTTCCAACTCATCTTTGGCACTAGTTATTTATTTGACAAATATCTATATACAAGGCTCTTCTGGCTACATCTATGGAGCCTGTGAGTTTCACAGAACCTCAAATGTCTTTTGTACCTTGTATTGGTACGGCCAGAATTGTGTCAAAGGTTTCACAGAATTTAGAGCTTTAACATTGCAACTAACAGTTGCTATTAGCCACATAAAACCTGCAGGTTTAGTCTCATGAAAATCTGATGTTCCATCAGTGCACAGGTTGAGAGACTGTATAGGCTTTATGTGATAAATAAGAATTTCTGGCTGAACAGAACAACTTGGCCAGCCTCTGGAAGGTGCCTCACAGCTGAGGATTCAGGTTGCCCGGCAGACTCTGGTACACAGTTCCTTCTTAGTGGTTCTCCTTCTTCTAGAACAGTGAATGTTAGAAGAAATGAGGCAATTTAAAAGCTTTTTCAGCTTCAGGGTATTAATAACATCAAAGCTTAGAAGAAGTCTTTCCAGTGTGAAAAGCTGATATGCCATAACCACAGATACGCCAGCATATGCAAGCACCCCTGATTTTCTGTACTAAAAAAACCCACCATGTAGCACGGACTTTGCTGTGTCACAGGGACCTTTAGTAAGTGAACTATCTGCTGGGAGCCAGAAAAACCTTGATGTCTGGGGCAGCACATTACAATTAAATTTCATCCTGAGCTTATAACGTTCCCTTCCGCCATCCCACTGCAGGGATGAAAAGTGTCTCCTTCACACATTGCTGTATGACTTCTTGATGGAAGTGTTTTGTATTTTAGAGATTAGCCCACCTACTTTATGCTATGGTACAGGAGTTGCCATGGGAGGTACTCATTATAGCAAATCTTTCCACCCAAGTGCTAACAGCACAAAACTGATTTGCTCTAAATATCTTACCAACTCTCTTGAAAGAAATGAGTTGAACCTCTCTTTAATGGAGTAATATGATTATCAGTCCACAGTATTACAGAAAAGTAATAGAAAAAAATTGAATTATAGTAATGACATACTTAAATCATTCTTTGCATTTGTTACCAGAACAATTGTGCAGAAAATGGCTGTTCTTTGACAAGTGGATTTGCCTTTGTTTGGTTAATTAATGAAATTAAAAATTTACTTGGGAAATTCCTGTCTTGTTTGAGGGAAGATCCTATTTTATAAGGGCAGTCACAGCACAGTTATACTGAGGATATGAAGTGAGAGGTTTTCTAAATAAATGTGCCTGGTTTTCAGACAGAGGAAAATAACTTTCCTCTGTTAAGAGACCACATAATGTAACCCATAGATCTATACACTTTACAGGCAAAGGACTTGGCTCAAAGCTAGGCTGCAGACACTTACTACGAAAGGAGTATCAAGAAAACTGCTAATCCTACATTGAAAATCTTGTCTTTAAACCTTTCATGACAGGACAAATTAAAGAAAGCAGAATTTTGTGCATTTCATGTCATGATTATATTATCACCTAATCTCTGTATGTATACGTAGATAGCCATCTGATTACTTAATTTCCAGGAAGAAAATTGACCACCACAATTTCCGATGATGAAATGGCCAGGAATCCATACAACACTGTGCATCAGAAACATGCTCCTTAAGCTAGCCAAAAGATAGCAGGAATAACAATATAGTTAGCAACTGATGAAGACACGAGCCCTAACCTGTCCCCTCTCAGTTTTGGCCTCTAAGACGATGACTGAAAAGCTGTGATCATGTTGCTTGTTCTCAACGTCAGATTCAAGACCTGGGTCCATTTTCCTTAATACAATACTTCTGTTACTCCACAAGAAAAGAAATATAGTATTTTTTTCCCTTCCAGTCATGTAGCTCAGGGGTGGTACAGTACAGCACATTAAAAAAATAGCAACTATGGAAATTTTTCTTGCATTTAGACTAGTGAAATTAGCATTGGCAGGAAACATATTCTCTACACAAAACTCCCTGTGGCTTTCAAACCTGCTTGTGGACTGATGAGGCACACTAGCAATGACTTTGAATATTTCACATTTGCTGAAAAAATATCACATTTTTCAGCTGTTTATTATGAGATATTTCCTTAAGGGAAAAAAATGTCATAAATAGCATTCTGGAAGAAACACCTTGCCTTGAGACAGGGTGTTTATCAAAACATAATGGAACCTCTGAGAAGTCCTTTCTCACTGGCACTCAGCTACAGGAAACAGTAAGAACCAGGTTACCCAATAACCCAGGCTACTCAAACCCAGTACCTTTGCCTGGGCTGCAAAGGACATAAGTTTATTTTTTAAATATTAGTTATTGTGCTACTGTATTGTATAAGGTAATCAGAATATTTAATATATATGTTAATTTAATTAATGACGGACTGGCTAGAAAGCTGACTTAAACTACACAATGGCTTCAAATAAGCAGCCTCCTGCTAAACAGAGTGGAGAATCATTGAAAGATCTTTGCCTGTCCCTTAGAAGATGCTGCTTTTCAAGACACAGAATATCACAAGTTGGAAGGGACCCACATGACTAAATACATTTCTTTTCCAGAAACAGTAGATTTGATGACTAAGAGATTAGCATTCACTGATGTTCTAACTCTTGTTTGTTCCTCCCAGCATTGTCTTCATCAATTTTAGGGATTATTGACACTTCAGTCGTTTTGAGGCTGCACTGTAGGCCAGGTCTGGAGAAAGACCTAGTGAAAATAATTCCTAGGGAGAAAGTAGTAACTACTGAAATAAGATCAAGCCCTGAGAGTGGAGTAATATACCTAATAATCTCCATCTTGTGACAGACTACAAGCACTGTTAACACAGTTGGTTTTGCCAACCTGGAAGAAAAGTGATCCAAAAGAATGGGAACAGTTAAAAAATGAAGATACACTAAAATAATCTCCCTAAAGAAATAGTACAGATACTAAAGAGCATTCTACTGTAGGATCTGTAGGAGCAAAACTTGACTCCATACCACAGGGCAAAGGCCTTAGGGTAAGAAAGACAGGTATGTAGCTCTTTTATTGCATTAAAATGCCTTTCTATCATGTTCTATTCTCTTTCAGTTATATAGATTAAATATGTTCGCTTAAAGAAGTTATTGGGCGCTTGAGCATAAACTCTGGCAGTTTTCTCATCTGCAGCACGCTGAACTCAGAGAGGAAGAGAACCAGTGGGCTCTATGCTTTAACACCCAAAATCCTCCTTGTTACAGGGATGCGTGGAGGCAGCAACATTAAACAAAACCAAAGGTTTTGCCTTCAGGACACTCAGTGTGTATTTCAGCTGTGATTCAATACAGACAGCTCCCCAGCAGTAATGATCCCTCTGGTTAGTATTAAAATTTCCATACATCTTCACAAATGCACAGAAAATCCAAAGCATTTGCAAACCCAGATGTATTGTACACAATATTTTTAGCAAGCTCATTAAAGTTGCCTTGCACTTTACACAGGGATGACTGACCAAACTTGTGTGACCAAAGTGCATCAGCTGTTGGAGACTTCTTCCTTCTTGCGCCACAAAGTGCAGGTGGATGTAGAAAATGCAGCTTTCTGCAGACAGGTACAGCTGGATGGTCAGTTATGCATCAGCTACTTATGTATAGATTACCACTCTCCCTTGAGTAAAAAGCAGTCTCAAGAGTCCTTTAGAAATAAGAATATTATAGGACTGATGTAGTCATGTCAATAAAGGACAATACAGCTAAGAGGAGGCTTTTTATTAAAGGCTATTATTTGGTTTAGTGAAAATAATAGCTTAACTGCTGTTCAGACTGTTTCCCCCCTGAAGTGCATATTATTTCAAGTATTTCTGGATGTGAAATGAGGGCTTTATTATCTTGGATTTTTGAAAAATAAAATAAAAGATGAGAACAAATCATAATGTTTCCTGACATTTCTTCTATACTTGAATCGCAAGGACTTAGAAAATATCTTGTACAATAGCTCTGAGTACCGTTTTCTTGGAATTTTTGATTCTGACAAAAAGCAAATTGCTGTTTCAAGTAATTCAGACATTATATGTAGCCCCCTTGAATGTGGATCTCCTTACAGTCCTCATTTTAACATTTATTTCAAACGTTATCTTCCAAAAATGTTTTTTCTTTTTTTTCTAAAGAACTCTGAAGTTTACCATTTGTTTCATTGCTGACACTCGTTAATTATACACACTGTAATGAATTTTCTGCTAGCTCAGCTACCAGAAAAGCATCTTTTCTCTCTTGGGGATAGGCGATGGAATCACATTGTATCTACTTTGCAGCAAAACTGGCCTCATTGCTGTTGATGATGGATGGAGAAAAAGGTGACAGATTTTGTAGCCAGCCTTACCTTAATAATCTCTAATTCAGATGAAGTCTATTCATAGCATAGCTCACATTTATTTAGAAAAGAACACAAATGCAATGACTGCAAACTGAGCAAAGCAAAACTTAGTATCGGGCTTTCTTCCTGGCTGGTGTTAAACAAGCTCCCTGCAGTGGAAGAATCCAGTTAGTTAATGATGTTTTTAATAAAGATGATAGAGCACGTTTTGTGAGAGTACATGATATGAACTCGCTCATATTTCACATCTGGTTTAAACATCACTGATGGTAAAAAAAAGGTTACTCTTAGGAGTACAGTGACTGCCAGTAGAAAGGCATGAGTTGGTATTCTTTTACAATAACGATAGCATGTCAAACTTTCTGTCATCTCTTCTTCTATAATGGGAATTTGCAATGGTATCTCCTTGCTAGGAGAGACAAACAAGCAGAGAAGCTAGGAAAGTAGTACTCGAATGACTTTTACTTGCCAAGATAACAATAAAAACATGTATCTTAGTAAATTTAGCATCAATGTTTTCCCATCCCATAAATATTTTAGAGATGCCAAATCTCTCCCCACTCTTTGGGAGGGCAAATAGGAGGACTTTTGAATAAGAGAGCAACAGATTGACTGTTGACAGTCAGTGTAATGAAACAAAACAAAATAAACGAACCCCAAAAGAGACATAAAATGTGCACCTCAGCCATCACCCAGCCATGCTAGTACAAAATACACCAACCACACTGATGTGTCTGACAAAGCAATAAACTGAATTACTTTTTCATTACTACTTGTTGGTTCCTTGGGCTATCATGTAATATGCTGAATTAAGAAACTATGTTAATGAATTTAATAAAAACCAATGCTCAGTAAAGGGGGGAAAATGTCCACAGTGACAAGAAGTTGTATGCAACAATCACAGAGCACAGCAGCAATAACACGTGTGGTGGGTTGACTCTGGCTGGACACCAAAGCTGCTCCAATCGCTCTGCTCCTCAGCTGAACAGGGAAGAGAAAATGTAACAAAAAAACTCATGGGTGGACATAAGGACAGGGAGAGATCACTCTACAATTACTGTCTCAGGTAAAACAGACCCAACTTAGGGAAAATAACTGAGTTTATTGCCAATCAAATCACAGTAGGGTAATGAGAAATAACCCCAAATCTTAAAAACACCCCTCCCTTCTTCCCAGGCTCAACTTCACTCCCAATTTCTCTACCTCATCCCCCCACATGGTGCAAAGAGACATGGAATGAGGGATGTGGTCAGTTCATCACACGTTATCTCTGCCGCTCCTTCCTCCTCACAGTCTTCCCCAGCTCTGGCGTTTGGTCCCTCCCATGGGAGACAGCTCTCCATAAACTTCTCCAATGTGAGTCCTTCCAACAGGCTGCAGTCCTGCAGAACTGCTCCAACGTGGGTCCCCCCATGGGGTCACCAGTCCTGCGAGCAAAACTGCTCCAGCCTGGGCTCCTCTATCCATGGGTCCACAGGTCCTGCCAGGAGCCTGCTCCAGTGTGAGCTTTCTATGGGGTCACAGCCTCCTTTGGGCATCCCGCTGCTCTGATGTGGGGTCCTCCCCGGGCTGCAGGTGGATATCTGCTCCACCATGGACCTCAGTGGCTGCAGAGGCATAGCCTGCCTCACCATGGTCTGCACCATGAGCTGCAGGGTAATCTCTGCTCCAGCACCTGCAGTACCTCCTCCCCTCCTTCTGCATTGGCCTTGGTGTCTGCAGAGCTGCTCCTCTCACACATTCTCACCCCTCTCTTCTGGCTGCTGTTGCACAGCAGGTTTCTTCCCCTTCTTAAATACTTTATCCCAGAGGTAACTACTACCACGGCTGATGAGCTTGGCCTTGGCTATGGGCGGGTCTGTCTTGGAGCTGCTGGCGTTGGCTCTATTGGATGTGGGGTAAGCTCCTAGCAGCTTCTCACAGAAGCTACCCCTGGAGCCTCCCCGCCTTGCCACATAAACCAAATACAATGTGAGAGGTACCATGGATCCTTCTAGGTAGATACATTCCAGATAAATGCCTATTTAGGGCAGCCATGACTTGCTGCCTACATGGAAAGTGTAAACTCACTGAAGAAAAGCAGGTGAGAAGATGGGGAAGGCAGCCTGCCTTCAGCTGCTCCTCCCATCCCTGGCATAGGAGAGGGAGTCAGGAGATGCCATAAATGCTAATTTATTTTTGTCCTCACTTCCCGTTCTTTGACCAGATTAGAGCTTTTAGCACAAGCAGAATGGAACTAGGAGCAGACAGAGCAGAACCAAATGTCCATGCACATTCAGATCCTGCATTAGGATGTGAAGAGATAACAGGATCTCTAAATCATGACGATAGTTGAGGCGAATGGACTGCGAGAGAACTTATATCTGCAACCTGCTTTCCAGAGTATGACTATCTACAATCAAAGGACATGGACCAAAGAAGTATAATGATAGACACCATGAAGGCCCCCTAGAAGCAGATTGCAGCCCTCAAATTATAGTGGAAGAAACTTCTCTTTCTGCAGACTTTCACAGCCCTACTATGGTCACTTTTCCCACCCTGTCTCTTCTCCACAGCACAAGCAACCTACTTCAGGCACCTGATTATTTCCACCAAGCCAGAACCAAGGAAACAACTTTTGCTGCTGCCAGCAATGAGATCACACAAGCTACCCCTTAACTTGAGGGTGGTAGAACTTCATTTACCTATGTTGCTCAGAAACAGTGAAATTTGCTGCTCACCTGTATAGCAAAGTTTTTCCTCGAATGCTTGTCATTGAGAAGAAAGATATTTCAAACAGGTACTCTAAGAGAGACAGTCATCAAGAACACTGTTTTCAATGATATGAGAAGTGTCACTCTTTACATATCAGACTACAAAACGTAACACTGAAAATCAAAACCAGCCAACAGTTCAGTATACTTAATAAACATAAAAATATTATTTGAATAAGAGATTTCTCAGAACAGAGTGAAGACCTACAAATCATACCCACACAACCAATACATCTGTACCCAATATGACACTTCCTTTAAGGAGGAACTACTCACATGAGTAAGGTATGCCAAATCACTGTTCATCTACTAGATCAATAAACATATAGCTAACTGCAGAAAATACTATCAACTACTAACAGCAAGGAAAAATGAGGCAGTGGAAGGTTGTGTTTGCTCACGACTATATTGTTGGTGACAAAAAAAGGCATTATGTAGAGTTGTTACAGCTATAGCCAGTGTATGAAAAAGGTAGATGCTCAGATGCATTTAAAACTAAAACACATTCAGAACTCCACCAGGGCTGCGTATTGTTATCATTCGTGTTTTCTACTTACAATACAACGTATGCATATTTCTTGTAGACAAGGCCTGGGGGAAGAGAGAATTCAAATGAGATATGCCATAGTTTGGCTGTCTGAGTCAGCCTGATTAGACTTTCATATATTCAGGAAGATTTACAAATGGATTGTGTGCCTTTATTTTGAAAACAACCTTGTCTACATGACAATCAGCAAATCCAAAACTGCTGCCCTTTCAAGGACACTTGTCCTGGGCATAGGAAGGTACAAAAAATATTGATAATGGAGTTCAAAATCCTTCTAGCTTCCCTAAAGGAAGAAACAAAAGATAGTCTGGAGGCTTTGAAGAACCACAGCTAAATATAAAACATCTATTCTGTTGGCCTTGAAAATGAATTCAGTTATAAATACGTAACCAGAACCAAACATTCACCTTTGCAACTTTTTCTATATCTCCCTTGCAACACTACCTGTATTCTCTTTACAATATAATTCAAAGTCTTCCTGTAGTCTTCACATTTCACATCTCTTTCACATCAGCAGCCACTGACAAGCTCTAGGATCTGTATGTCCGTCCTGAAGAGCACAGTTGGGCTGGCGCGGACCATGGTGCAAGGAAGGCAGGAAAGACCCTTGACCATCATGTTCACTGTTGCCCTTTCACATCTTGGAAGCCTGGCATCAGTGTGTGCCATAAGCCCATGAGCTGCTGTCAAGCTTCTTTTCAAGGCAATAGTCACAGCCATGTTCTCTTACTGACAGCTGAGTTGCAGCCACAAAGCTTTGCCCTGTGTTGAGCTTTCTCACTGAACCATTTATTCCCTGCCTCATTATAATCTTTCCAAATCTGCCAGAAAATATGCTGCCTCACTCTCACTTAATGACTTTTTTTACCCTTTCTTCTCAACTTGATCACCTGTCATCAGCACTTGAGATGTGTGCT
>JANHGB010045692.1:0-13370 GCA_026283785.1 Coracopsis vasa | reverse complement strand
CCCATAGGGACCCATAGAAAACCCACAGAGACCAATAGAGATCCCATAGAGGCTCATAAAGACCCCATAGAACCCCACCCCACAAAACCGCCTTGTCCCCCAGGAGGAGCTGCTGCATCAGACGTGTCTGTTTATACCAGGTAAATATATTTCATGTAGATTACACAAATTATGTATATAATTTGTTATATGTATTTGTGTATGTGTGTGTAATATAGAGTGTATATTGTATATGTTTTATATATAGTATTTATAGTATTTATGCACACACATACACAAAAGATATATATTAGGAATATAAAGATGAATAGTTAATAAATAGCAATAGAAAAAATAAATAGGATAATAGGAATATAGAAATAAATTTATTTCCATATTCTTAGGAATGCAGAATTAGTTGTTGAATATTCACAGCAACTAAACTGTGGATAGTAGAGGTAGCATAATGTATAATACACTTTTATGTATGTGTATATGAGCTGAATATAGTTCATATGCACATGTGCATGTATATATGTAGCCATCATTAGACACGGGATTTACAAATGTATAAGCTAATGTACTTTATACATACATCTGTATGTGTATAGACATGTTTATAATTGCAAAGTTAAAAGTGTTTATATATTATAAATATACGCATGTATGCTTTTCATATAGGTATTAAATATATAACTTTAATTATAAAGAGAAATATATTGCATATAAACATACATATATCCATCTGCATTTGTGTATGTGTAACTATAGATAGATATTTAATTTATGTTAAAAGTCACAGTCTCACTGATCGTTACTTAAAACCCCAGGCCTGTCAGAAGGAGGGAGAGGACAGGCTGGGCTAGTTGTGTTTCTAGCTAGCTGTGAAGATTGTGTGTGTACATAATTAATAATACTATAATAAGTTCTACGCCATGCCATTATTTAATTATAAATTATTATATACCCAAAAGACTGTTTATATGTTTGTATATATAAATTTTACATGTGTGTGTATATATAATTTAATGTATATTTTCAACACACATGTATGTTCTGTACACACCACTGTAATTACTGCACCTGTATTTTGTCCCTAGGAAGCTGCCTCTGGGCACCCTGCAGGCACAGCCCAAGCCCAGCAGCAGATGCACAGCGTGCTGGGGTGCTGTGGTTTGGGCTGGGTGCACACAAGGTTCAAATCAGGGTGTTGCTGGCAGAGCTAAGGTGATGAACACTGAACTCACCTCAAGCTGCATCTGCAGGACACAGGAGGGAGCTGTTGTTGCCGGACACTATTAAATGTCTATAGCACCATCCCTGGTAGGGGTTCTTTCGTGTGCTTGCTGCAAATCAAAGCAATCCACATCGGCTCTAGACATTGTAACACCCAACTAAAACTAAAGCAGTGCCTTTACTGCACAGAGGTAAAGATGCAGCACTAAGGTCTCAACCCTCAGTTACATGTAGAAGAAAAAAAACAGCAAGAAAAGTAACATCTCTACTCATAAAACGCTTAGAAAGCAGCAATATCGCCCATCCTGGTATAAAGTGTTTATTTGAGACTTCACAATTAACACAAAGTCTTCCTTTCAATGCCTTTTCTTTTTCATACAGTCAATAGATTTGTATTAATCCCTCCCCCATGCATGATTGCTGTTTATTAATCTAAGCTTTTTTATTTTCATCATGAAAAAATAAAGCGTTTCCCCACCATTTCATCTGTTCATGGTACCACTGACATCTCCTGTGCTGCATTAAAGAGGAAAAGATGTAGAATGGCTATACCTACCACTGGGGCTGAACTTACTCCATTATTTATTGATCTATTCTTTTCTTACAGAAAGTGTTAAATGAATCAATCACCCAAGAAAAAATAAATATATCATAAAGAACCAAAGGCTCTGCAGTATCCCTTTTCTTTACATACAGCTGCAGTTCAAACACATACCTTGCTTGTGAGAAATCAATTCATTCACTACAATGCTGTCACCTTTACATATGGTTGTGAATTTAGGCTGAAAAAGAATCTGTTTCAAAGAAGGCATGAGCCAGAGGTGGCATTTAGATGCCAAATTTTTCTACCTAGGCAAGAGAGATCCTCATGGAAGCCAATTACCTACATTCAGCTGATCAGCTTTTACTAAAGGGCAATTCAATCTTGTGCTTTTCAGGAAAGTATCAGTTAAATACACACATGGGGTCAGCCAGAGTGAAAGGCAGTATGAATGGCATGCATGTTACAGCAGTGGAAGTGAGTTCTTGGTTTCAATGTCTCTTGGATGTGCATCTCAAATTATGCTGCTTGGCTCATCTCATAGTACTTTTGGCACCAGACTCACACATAAATTACTCAATTGGTCACCCTGCCTTTTGAGATCTTCCTTGGAGATGACAGAGGTCAAGGAGGCTTTCTCATAACAAAGACGGTAGTGGATAGGCCATGAAATACAAGACCCATATTTAGGCTTTATTGAATTACTGTGCAAAAGGGAATACTGCATCAGAAACCGTAGAAGACTATATTTTAATCAGTCACCAGCTGCTGTTATCAAAAACCTGCTAACAATTGCTCCAATTGGTTCATTTGGCTACTTTTTGTTGGTTTCTTTCTCTTTTTTTTTTTTTTTTTTACATAAATAATATAGACCAAACATTATAAACATTTCAGCAACCATTTCTAAAAGACCAAAGGAGCCCTTTTAGGCGCCAAGAAACAACTGCAGGATTCAAATTCCAAAACTGTCTTTGGAGTCATCGAATCATCAGATTGACACAGCACCCAATGACATCATTCAGTCGAGCTCGATCGGACTGCTATCTTCCTGACCATCTTCTGTGTCATCATCTTCTCCAGTTCCCATCAGACTGTTTAAAAGATTTCCTAGAATAAAATACAGGACAGTCAAATTTGCTAGGTTTGCATTCTCATCTCAAGATCTTTTAACTGTTTTCTGTCTGTCCTGCTAGGGTGCAGATTTCAATAATAAATTAAAAAAGAAGGGGGGATTTTGAAATAAATGCATCTCAGCAAGACACTAGTATTTCCACACTGGTTTCCATTCAGAATTTATTGAGTTGGGAAGCTGTATTTTGATACTGACCCTTCTCTAAGAGTACACTGAAAAAAACCACCGAAGTCTCATACTTACGTACTATAGCTACACCCCAAGAGGAGGAAAAAGAAATACAACCAAATGAGGGAAGTCACACCTCCAGCAGTGAAACTCTCAAAAAGCAGCAATGGTCTGCATTACGCTATAAAGAACTCATTTGAAACTCAGAGGCATTTAGGAGTTCTCCCTGTTTTATCTAATTTAAAATGCTTGAATTGCTGAAACGCCACTATTTACTTATGGGATCCATGATGATGGTGTTTTTCATCAAACTTTGGGTATCAGTGAATTGACGTTGACAGGTAAAGCCTCAAGCCAGTTTACAAATAGAGAAGCTTAGTTCTCAAGGAAAAACTGATTTTACGAAAGTAATTCAGTTCAATTTGCTCATATTTTATTCAAGACCAAGAGAAATTCAGCCCTCATTTCCTGTTCCCTTTCATTTCTTGTAGAAGGGGTAGTATAAATTTCAGAACTTCTACTCTGAGAACATTCTTTTTATATCAGCACTGGTTAGATCTCTACCAAAGTCCCAGATTCAACTTAATAAAAACCAGCCACTTAAGTCTGAGGAAATTAAGCTTTAACACAAGTAAGATTTTTCTCTGCATTTGGAATTTGTACCATAACGTCAAAAATTAACCATAAGAGTCTTTTACATGCTTCTTCCCTTTTCAAAGGTAATGAAAAGACTGGTGGTATCTATAAACAACTGTCAGTATAAACCTTACCTAGTAACCCTCCGTAGGATGATGTCTGCTTGGGCGGAACACCAAAGAAAAGCTGTCCTATTCTATCTAGGTACTGAAACGACACAAGATGAAGAACAATGTCAGCTACTTGGTTCACAGGTGAAAATTCTATGGGCAGCAGTTACACCACACAAGCTAGATCACTGAATCCCACCTACAAGTCACAAACAGCTGTTACTTAACTAATTCTGAGGTGAGATCTTTACAACTACGAGTAACTCACCTCATTATACATGGGATCTCTCTTCAGTGAAGGTTGATACTGTTCACATAATACTGTAAATACTGTTAATTTTCCTCTAGAAAGGAAACAACCAAAAATGTAATCTCAGTAACACTTGAAAGGAAACCAAGAGCAACATGAGAAAAATCAGACTGTACCCATCAACTGCCAGTAACAGAAACCAGATGAAGTTTAGCAGTGGTTGAACAAAGGGAGGACCCTTTTCTATCGAAGGATGTTTCTGTGTGTATGTCGTAAAAACAACTGATGCGCTGGTCTTATTTTTTAAGCAGAGAAATCTGCAAAAGGAAACAGAACACAGCAAGTTAAAAGGCAGAGAAGTAGTTTTACATGAAGAAATTAAAAGGGAAGCCAAATGCTCAACAAGCTTTATTTCATTTCTGCACAGGAATCATCTCGGGCTTAAACTGATGGCAAAAACTAACTGGTAGAGATATACATCTTTGGCAATGGTTTGCCTATCAACCGAGGAAGGGGGAAATCACTACTAGAATACATTGTGGAATAAGCAGGTTCAGAGGCAGAACTGATTAACAGAATGACTTTAACGAAGATCTAAGCAGGTTGCATACAAGGCAGTTACTAAAAGAGGGCATCAATTAAATGAAAATGTGGAAAAACTGGCCACTGTGTAGTTCAAATTAAATATGATACCACATTTACTAGTCCAGAGTTTACTATGCTGAGGTAAAACCCGATTAAAGACCTCCCTCCTGGCCCCATCTCTTCCCGACCACATCTCCTTTCAGTATGTATCTGCCAGTGTCCAATTACTCTTGCCATTCTATTAGCACTAGCTCAAAATACCATGGCATCAAGACTGCTAGTAAGTTTGACACACAGTCTCACAGTAAAGCTACACTTTGAGCTCCCAAGCCATTTGTCACCAGTGAATAGATCAATTTCCCAAACTTTGTTCCCAAATCTTTGTTCAGGTCCAGTTCATTTAACTGGCAATCTCTGCAAGTCCCATAGGCCTAACAAGAGACACACGCTGTCTGCAAGCACTGGGAAAGCTTCCACGAGCAGTCTCATTTTTGCTTTCAGACTGGACTCCAATTCTGTACCCTCACACGTGCAAGTGCATTGGGCTCTTTTGCCTTACTGCTGAGCAAGGAACTGCAATTATTTTCATTAGAGTATAAACTGCTATGTAAGAGGATTTAGTACAATGGTTGAGATATAGGCTAGTAAAAGATGCAGTAACAGTGCTGTATAAATACTGAAAAAATAATTTCTTACTCGTAACTTCTCCCCATAATTTCCTCCACTCCAGAACAAAGGCTCATAAAATTGTGTAAGAGTCCTGCATACACTGGATTTCCATAAAGGATTTTCTACCTCTCAAAATTGCTGCAATCTTTATCAGCCAGCTATGGAAAGCAGGACAAATCTGACATGACAGCTCACTGCTGCCAAAAGAGAGACAGACCTGCTCTCACCTCCTCCCTCTCCTCTAACACCTACTCTCCTCCTGACTCCCTGCTGCACAGTCCTGTCTTCACCTCCTCCTCAAACTCCTCCATGAGCTGCTTTCCCTGACTGAGAAAGCCATCAGCTGATTCAACACAGTAAAATTGGCTTTGTTAACCTTAACTGTATATGAGCTCTGCAAAGGCACATCATAACTTGAATTCCCACCTCCTACAAAATAAATGCCTAAAATAAATGCAAGCCACAGACCAGGGTGATTAAAGACAAATTATCTTTTAGGACAATGAGACTGAGAACAAGTACTACACAAAAAGTAAATATAGAGCCTACTTAGGTCCAGTTTTAGTAAGAACATCAAGGTAAGACCTAATTAGATACAAAGTGTTGTTAACAAAGCTAACAATTGTGCTTTTAGGGTCGAACAGATTACATTAATTCTTCAGGTAATTAATAGGACTTCAGGTTTCGACCTTAATATGTTTTTGTTTGGGCTTGGGTTTGAGTTAGAGTTGTTTGGGGTTTTTTTCTCTCCCCAGTCCGACAAATTCAACGTATCAGTTTTGAGATGATTCTCCTGTTGTTATCACAGAAAATGAGTTTCAGAAGCTCTGGCCAGTTTTGCAGGTTCTTTTGAAAGGAATGCATGGTTAGCCTACAGTTATAAGTAAATTAGATTGGCCTCAAACACAGTGTCATCTCTGAAAAATAGTTAGTAAGAAGTTTAACACCTACTGTAGTACTGCCTGTGCTACAAACATGTCGACCTCACTGCGATATCCCCTGGATGAGGAGTATTCTACTAGCATATTTGCACATCCTTCACCATCTGTGGAGTGCAAGAAGTGATACCGAGATTCACTATAGTTTTGCTCTACAAAAGGAAAAAGAAAAATGCTTTTAAGAAATCAGTTCATCATACCTGGACATAAAAACAAATTTGTTAGGCTTATACACTACGGCTGGTAAAAGGACAAGAGCTACACACATAGTATATAAACAAGACTAGCAAAAAAGAGAGTGGGCTTTTTACTTTATAAGTTAACAGACAATTTATGAAGGGAGATAATAAATGTTATTCTAAATACAATTGAACAAATGTTATTAAATACAGTTTATTCAATGCCACCACAAACCACAGCCACCACTAGGACAATCAGCTTGCAGTCATATTTTATCTAACTGCATGTTGACACTTCATGTGCTATCATCAGTGCTGAGAAAAAGAATCAAGAAGTTCCATATTAAACTATGTGCACTAAGAAGTCAAACCAGCATCTTCAGTGTCCTTCTAAGTGCACAGAATGAAGGCATTTCCTATTTCTAGTTTAGCCCACTCTTGCTATTAAAATTAAAATTGCTTTCATATGCTGAATAGAACAGCAATTACACAGGAAAAAAAGGTGTAAGAAATGGCAATGAGTTGTCAGAACTTAACTTGAAGCAAAGCACCATGCAAAATCACTGCAATGACAAAACTGGATAGCTGCTAATTTTTGGAATTTAAAAGCTTTGTTTTAAAATCTGAGCCTTTTCTGATGAGACTCTCAAAACCTACAGGCTAAGAAAAACATACGCATTTTGTTCTTCAAAAGAACAGTGAGCATATGGCTGCAAAATGGGGAGTTTTGCTTTCAGAATGCAACTGTTTCTTACCCTAATCATATCTCAGCTTCTAACTTAAATGCTCTGAGGAAAATCCTCCCTTTGTGGCTGATAGCAGCCATCAAGCTAAAAGTCCCATGAGAACAGCTGTGGAATTGCCTATGGCACACAAAAAGGCAATGAGCTGGAATGGTGACCATTGAGTCAGGATTGTTATATTAAACCACTATTATCACTTCATAGCTACTAAAAAATATAAAATAAACAATCATCCTGCACAGTTATTAATTCACAAGAAACCACAGAAAAAGATGGCATTTATTCAACTGTTCTCACTCACCTTTGTTATGTAAGACTTTAAAAACTGGCTACCATCCACAATGACAATAATTATTTAGTGCATTTTTGGTTTATCTTACATCCCAAGTAATAAAATACCACATAAATCAAAGACAACATGGAATAAGCCTGCTGCTCAACATCTCAGAAAGTACCTAATTACAGATCCAAAGACTGGTTTGGATGGTAGGTGATATATTTCAATCTTTGTCATGTTTACCCAGGATTTAAAAACAAAACAAATATAAAAAACCCACAACAAAACAGCTTTGCTCCCCAGCAATCTTCCTCCTAATAGCTCAACTACCTCAATGTCTAAAGAATCAGCCTTCTTTTTACAGACAGCATTACAGCAGTTGTGGTTTTGGTTTCGCACTAATATAGAGTTACAGCTCCAGATTTTTTCTGTTAGCAACATTAAGCTAAATTTACTGCAAAAATCAGGTAATAGCAGAACTCAATCAGTCACTTCCATCTCAGCTTCCTTAGATTATTTCCAAAGTAGATGTCTTAGAGTATCACACTTGCAATATTTTCAAAACAAAACACAGAAGGGCCAGTTGATTTTTCTTACCTTTCCACAGGGTAATTGCTAGTAACTGGTGTAGTTTTGGGTGTCCAAGTTTTCCCGATCCCCCGCTAGACCATTTTAGTGCTCTGGACACAAAAGCCACTCTTTCGGGAGAATTTGGATCCATTAAGCTGAACAATTTAGCCAGGTTTTCTGGAAGCGATAAGATCCACAAACATTTACTGTTAATAGAAATAGGATGAGCTGCTGCCTCTAATGCATCTTTAAGACATGACATTTACATTCCAGTGCTACTGTGTCTTTAAGCTCCCTTAAGAGCCTCCAAAAGCCACCTTAAAAAGAGCGACTTTGAACTTGAGCCACTTCTCATACATCCAGTCAATCTTGCATCTATCAGCCAGCAGTACTGACATGACTGTCATTTGACAAGTCAGCCAAAAGCTGAGACTTGCAGTCAGCTGGGGACAGCTTCTCTTCATGTGGGACCTTCAGAATGGTGGACCATGGTCCAGGATATCCCTGAGGACCATGCAGTTCCAAGGAGGAGGAAACATTCCAGGTTACGGGACTGCTTGCCATTCACAGGGAAGCTGTGAGAGTTGTAGTTTGGAAAAGCACCACCAGAAGACATGGATGGGATACAAAATGGTAGATCTGATCTACGTAAACAAAGAATGGCCTCTGTCTGCCTGTCTCCATCAATAGGAGCAGCTCGCCTATGCTGCAGCAAGTCATCTGGCCAGGCAGCTCTAAAGAAGGTCTCCCTGAATTGCTGCTTACCAAATCCCACAGTTAAAGAAGAAAAATGCCCTTGTGAGCAGCTGAGTCACAAATAATGTGCACACTACTACACTGCTAGGGTGCGCACCATCCACCAAAGCCCTGGGGACACGAGTGACTGTGCAGACAATATGGTACTGCTGCATCAATGAAAGGACAATGCCACAAGACAGTAACGTTTGTTCTGAGCATGTCCACAAAGGTACTGGGAATCCATTATTCCCTAATGAAGTTCTCTCCCCTTGATGAAGGTAACCCTTAGCCATGTGGCAGGGCATACAAAAGGAATTTGGGGTTTCAACACTGTTAACGACAGTCACTGTGAAGTGAAAGCACATCTAAACATCATCAAACTGAGCACAAAGGTCACCTCACCTAAAAGGTCATCTGCTACTTTTGCATCCGATTTCTCCAAAGACTCTAAAACCAGCATGGACAGATCAGCAGCACTGTTTTGCTACAAGACAGACACAGAGGAGTAGTGATGAACATACCAGTACATAAAAGAAAACCAGAATTTTGTCACAAGCAGATTTAACATTTTTATCAACATCTACAGCTAAGGCACAGTATCAAGTCTCAACCTTTCCCTATAACAAAATTATAGTAATTTGATGTCATCAAAAGAGAAGCTTGCAGGAAAGCAAAACAAATGTGGTTACGATTACTGTTTGGATGCACACACACTTCACATGCTTTATGTTCCAGTTTGGCATAATACTTCTTTGTGCAGAAAGACTCAACAAAAGAGATAAATCAAAAGATTACAAAGCAATCACCCCAAACATCTACCACTGAGAATTCACCATTCACCCCTCAGAATCTTGGAATAATACCCCCACCTGCCCCAAACCACACACACAAAACCAGTTATGACTTACCTGGTTATGGCTGAAGAACAGCAAAGCCCCTGAATACATTAGTTCTCTTGCTTCTGCATGTTTTCCTTGTGACATATACCTGAAAATAATACCAAAGCCTTGATAAAAGCTGTCACTAAAGAGGTTGTGTATGCTTAGTGTTATTTGCAGTTAAAGGATTCAAGGTCACGAAGAATTAAAAAAAGGCAATAAAGAATCAGGTTAGTTTTAGTAATGATGTAACTGTAAGTGGAACCTACAATTTCTTTCCTCCAGACTTGATAGAACACAAGCAAAGAGTGTAAGAATGAAAACTGAGAGCTTCAAACTTGATTTGGGCTGAAACAAAGAAAAGGAAATGATCCCAGGAGGTCACCTGAGAAAAAAAATGCCAATGCACTGAACTCAGATCACCCCAACAGAGCCTTTACCAAAAGCAGTTTAAGTGTGGCAGCAGACAGTTTTCAATTTTCATTTCTTTTCACTGTTTCTGTTGGTTTTATGAGTAGTTAATAACAACATCCAATTTGCTCATAGCAAAAAAGGAAAGACATCAGTTCTACCAGACTGCTTTAGTATCTGCAATATTCCTTTTGTCCTCTGTGACACCTGGTTGTGCTGTGCCTGTTCTACCCCTTTCTGCTCCCAGCAGTCAGAGCAGCCTTGCACTCCTGCAGCAGCAAGGTCCTTGGTACTGCAGATCCAACATACAAGCATCCCCAAGGCTAACAGAGAGGGGCTGGTGGCTCTGGGAGTGAAGCAGGGAGCAGTGGATCCCAAACACTGATGCGAGATTCCCATCACACGATGGGTCCTACTGGCAAAATCAGATCAGAGAGTGGTTGAAAAGCTCAACATGAGCTGGCCATGTGCTCTTGCATCCCAGAAACCATGTCCTGGGCTGCATCCCCAAGCAGCATGGCCAGCAGATTGAGGGAAAGGATTCTCCCCCTCTACTCTGCTCTCATGAGACTTCCCCTGCCCTGCAGTCCTGCATCCAGCTCTGGAGGCAACAACATAAGGACATGGAGCTGTTGGAGCAAGTCCAGAAGAGGATCACAAAGATGCTCCATGGGCTGGAGCACCTCTGCTCTGAAGACAGGCTGAGAGAGGTGGGCTTATTTAGCCTGAAAACCTTGCTCAGGGGAAAACCTTAGAGCAGTTACCAGTACCTAAAGGGGGCCTAGAAGAAACCTGGAGAGGGACCTTCTACATGGGCATAAAGCGACAGGACAAGGGGGAATGACTTTAAACTGAAAAAGGGTAGCTTTAAATTCGGTGTTTGAAAAAAATTCTTCCCTGTGAAGGTCGTGAGACCCTGGCACAGGTTGTTCAGAGAAGCTGTGGCTGCCCCATCCCTGGCAGTGCTCAAGGCCATTCTGGACAGGGCTTGGAGCAACTTGGGTCTAGTGGAAGGTGTCCCTGCCTATGGCAGGGGGTTGAACTAGATGTGCTTTAAGGTCCTTTCCAACTCAAACCATTCTGTGATTCTATGAACAAGCAAGAGAGGAGGCAGTCCTCCAGTCCTGCTCATCGTCTTCAAAAAACACATGCACCTTTTATCCAGAACACTCAGGAGAACTGCAATAATGGATGGCACAATGGTGGATTTTTGGAAAAAGTATCCTCAACAATTCAGATTTGCAATCACCACAGTAAATGCACTGCATGATGGTCAAACGGATCAGCAGATCCAACAGGTTTATAGTTGGCTTCATATCTGGGTTTGCTTCCAGGTGTCTGAGTCCAAATATCACTTCCATAAATTCTACTTCCAGTGGTTTTGTTCTATTTGGGAGCTCTAATCTGGTAATTATCACATCAGATACTAAAAGATGCTGACAACGGCTTTACAATATAAACCCCATTTTAAAAATGTGGGAGGTTTGGTATTTTGGGTTTTTTTTGTTTTGTTTTGTGGGGGCTTTTTTTGGTTTTTTTAAGGACTTTTATTTTTGAAGGTGTTTTTAATAGAAATAAATATCCATGACACTGATCTAAATGGCATTTAGAACAAGAGAAAAACTGTTGGAGATTATTCATACCACAAAAAATACCTATAACCATCAGGAAAACAGAAACCAATGTAATAGGGATGCTAAACTTGGAAGTTTGACTCAATCACCAAATCACAAGAAGAGTTCAACCCAGCAACCTGTACAGTAACAGCACAAGCCCAGGAACGAGACTCGCTCACTGGTGCTGGTCAGGCAGGAAGAGCAGAATCCCACATGCTCTGCAGATCACAGGCAGGGATAAGAGGTCTACAGGAGCCAGGCTTATGGTAATCTTTCCTCCTCCACTTCTTCCCCTCCTCTACCCTCAAGGACATCTCCATTCACGACTTTTGAAGTTCTGAGTCAGGATTTCAGGCTTGACACACACCTCATGAGAGAACAGGGCAATGTTTTACAGGCCAGCGTTGTTTGAAACGAGTAAGCACTGTCTGTCCCAGTTACAGTTCCACAGCTGAGATCATCTCGACTACGTTTACATGTCTCGGGAAAACTGCTGACATTTAACACACATTTGATGGAGGCCAGACAACACTGTCCAGGACTACTCCTTGGCCTCAGTGCCTTTCCAAACAAGTTTCACAGCTCTATTACATCTTTTTGCCTACAAGGAAACCCTCTTCCTAGCTATGCAAATCATCACCTTTTCATTGAAAGGAGCACCTCCTTTTGCTTCCATCAAAAATGGAAAACGTGGGATCTTTGATTCCAAAACAATTCAAGGAGGCTTAAACAAAGTATGGAAGTGAATACATTCAGAAGCCTGGATGAGAAGTGACATGCCAAGTGTCATCTGCGATCCTTGCTGCCATCACATCACATAATCCTTACTGTAAAATAGGCCAGGCTCTGTCTTCAAGTTAGATATATTCACAAATACAATTTAAGTCTTAAGGCCTAGATGGTGCTCTCACTGATCCCATCAGGTGGCTATGGCAGAACACAACTGCTTTAATTTAATTTAATGGTGCTTGTCACAGAGGGTAGTGCAGGCTCTCTGCTGCACACCGCCAGCAAAAGTCAGACTGTGCACCAAGGACTCTCTTCCCCACACAATTGGCTGCTCTTTTTCTGTAGATACCCACCAGCCTGTTTCCATTCTAACTTAGATGAGGTTTTGGGAAAGGTGACACACAGGTGAGCTAACAAGACCCAGCAGTCAGCTTTCCCACTTAACCTCCCCCAGCAGAACCTGGGCCCAACCAAGGAAACCCCTAGAAGAAATACCTTAATCTTTGCCCCTGGAATCAAGGAGCTGCATTTTAAATTTGGGTGAGAGAAAGGGCGACCAAGTTGCAGTGAATGTGGAAAATAAAATCCAGAAAACGATTTGCAATGAAACTCAGGCAGTAGTAATATCTCTGAATAAATATCCAGGCCTGCTATACTTACTCATTGCGAAGTACACAAATACATCAACTAGAATTTGACCTAGAAACTCCCTCTCTGTGCAGATGGTTCTTGCATTCTGAGAGCTGCCCCTCACAGTGGTGCCAGAGGGTCATCGCCATGCAACAAAGCAGCCCCGCTTCCTGGCTGGGCAACAACCAACCCAAAACCTCAAACCCCTGCACAACCTGCTTGGCTGCCAGGCTGACATTCAGAACGAGCGGCAGCTCAGCGACTCCTACGAAGACGTCCGCCTGGCTCGAGGAGATGCCATAAGAAGAGTGTTATTCCAGCAGCCAATTCCAAAGGCAGCACAAGATCCAACAAA
>JANHGB010045691.1:8205-25443 GCA_026283785.1 Coracopsis vasa | reverse complement strand
ATGGGCAGGGACACCTCACACTAAACCATATCACCCAAGGCTCTGTCCAACCTGGCCTTGAACACTGCCAGGGATGGAGAATTCACAACTTCCCACCGGCACCATTCCAGTGCCTCACCACCCTTACAGTAAAGAACTTCTTCCTTACATCCAACCAGCCATATATCCAACCTTATATCCAACCATCGAACCAGTCATAGCAGCACACAGCACCAGCCTCTGCTTTGTGTAGAGAGGAACACAGCATTTCACCCTCCAGGAGCAGGGGGTACTCCTGGGTCTCCAATATCAGAAGCCTGGGTTTCAGTCCCAGCTCTGCATCACATCCATGCTACCTCTTACCTTTCCTACACAGTGAAAGAAGCATCTGCATGTCTCTTAATGTGAAGCACTACAAAACACCCACAGAAACTAACCCTCAGCTCCATGCCAGAGAGGAGGCTAAGCTGCAAGGTTGCTTGCCACATAGCCAAAACCACTCCGAGAGATTCATCTGTACCCAGGTCTGCCTCACTGACAGATACTTCTCCTGATTAAAAAGGGACAGAACTTCCCTAGTTCCACTCGGGAACAGGCAGGGATATGAAACCAGACTTTCTATTTAGGGCTGGTGCAAACGTCCTGGCAGGCTGGGCGGAGATGGAGAAAGATGAGGAGGAAAAAGCTAAGATGATCAGAACAATGAACAGCATAGCGAAAACCAAGGGTCAAAGCCATTCTCCATAAAATAAAGCTCAGTGGTGTAAGATGTTACAAGAACCTTAGGGATTTTTTATGCTTGATTTTATCACTTTTGTAAAAATTACAGTTTTCTATTGAAATAACAAGAATTATGAAGGTTTTAAAAATGAAATCCTATTTTCAGCCAGAACAAATGTTAGGGTGCTTGATAGTTAGTGTTTAATATCAGGGAAAAAAAAGATTTGTCCTAGACCTAACATTTGATGGCATAGAAGTGCCAGTAAAAATATGTCAGCAACTTTAGGAAAGATGAAAGCAATACAGTGACATAGTTCTGGTTTACAGTTCTCTTCCAGTAACTTGGTACAGCCTTCTTATTCAGGAATTCCAAGGTAAAGTCAGGGTCTGTAGGAGGGAATTGCTCTCATTTCACTCACGTAGGTTCATAGGTGCCACTAAGTTTTACAGACAAGACCCAAGCTCGGAGCCAGCATCCCAAGAGATGTCAATGGCTCCTTTTGCACACCAGATGCTAACTTGGGAGCAACAACCATTGCAAGGTAAATGCCAACACCACCAACATCTTTGCTTTAAAATCAAGTAATAATGATATTACACAAAATCTACACAATGGCTGGTAACTCAAGTCTTGCTCAGGCATGGTGTGTGGAAAAGCTCAAGAGCATGTGCACTGGTTTTCTCCCAGTTTCACGTTCTCCCCTTGAACACACTGGCCACATCCATCTGCTCCGCTGCCACTGAACCCTGGCAGCCCTCTGACATCCACAGGGACTTGGCATTTTTGGTCTGAGTAAATCATTCAGGAGCTGCAGCCCTTTTACGCAACATGGACTGCATCCCTCCTCTGCCTGGTGCCAACTGAAATGGGTTGCTCACTGGGCAACTGATCTAATTACTGCATTATAGTATATAAAAAGAACATGAAAACAAATGGCACCATCACCATCATTACAAAAGCTTTCCAAAGAAAAGCTGGGTTTGTCCATGGAAGGGAGCTCCTAGCTTCACATCCATACCAAAAATAAGCAAAATGGGGAGAAGCAAGTCTTTTCTGTTAGTAGAAAAAGAGGGGAAACACCCAACTGCTTACCTGCAGTAAAACCAAGGGTATAAGAAGCAAATGAATCAAGATACAGCACGAAAAGAGAAGATGTATAGATGCTCACACCCAAAGAGGGAGGCTGGGTTAAAGAACAAGAATTAGAGCCACAAGCAGAGATTTGACCTAGCTGGTTCAACTGAAACCCAATGTGAACATCCACATGACTGATTTTAAGAATCACTTACTTAGGAAAAAACCCAACAGGTGATAAAAGGGCACTTGCACTCTAGGTCAAAATGGCACTGGGTTTCACTCAGAAAAACCAATTCCTAACGCTTATGCCTTGGCATAGGAACTGTGTGGGGTAATATCAAATATTAGGTGGCATAAACTACCTATCAGCAAATCAGACTAGCAAATAGGACATGCAACCTTTCAATAAATCAAAAAGTAAAATAAGTGTCTGATGTGGAGGGCCTCTGATTCCAGCTATGTGCTCTGGAAATCTCACACTAGTGATGCTAAAATATCCATTGAGCTTGGGAGTCTTACTGGTGGCAGCTTTGTAGCGCTAAGCAATGCTACATCCAACACAGGAAATCCTTTACCAGACTCTGCTTTGACAATAAAGAAGCAGTTACAGAATTACAAATCAGCACCCATTTAAACCCATGCATCCCTGACTTACTACATTTATGTCCATGCAGGAAGATGTTCATGCTGGAGATGTGTGTACTTGATGGTTTAAAACCAGCAAATTCCACATAACTGAAAACAAACTAGAAAGTATGAAATGGTGACTGGAAACTGTCAGGAAATATTTTGTTAGATGGCAACACAAGCACTCCTGTGAAAGGCCACAGTGTTTAATGACTTGCTTTTGTGAGCAGTGGAAAAACCCTGCTCTCCTGCAGCTTCGTGCTCCAGGGTTGCTTTATCCCCGTCAAAGAGATGCAGCTTCTGTCAGGCATTTTGACTGCAACCAAGGCATCCCTAATGTATCTCCTGATGATGAGCACCATACTTGAGCTCCTGCTCAAGGTTTTCGCCCAATCTGGGCAATCACTCGGGTCCCTAACCTCCATCCACATACCTGTTCTCATAAATACAGAGGAACATTATATCCTTCAGTCCTCTGCCTCCCTGTTAAACCCCACTGGGGCTGGGGTTCAAGGAAGGGCTGTCAGGCAGGCGGTGGCATCAGCCACTTGCACTTAATGCACCAGACTAATGATCCTGCCAGAGAAATCATGTCCCAGCAAGATGCTGCCATGGGGCAAGCAACTCTGTGATGCACAGAGTGCCATCATCCTCTTCTGGCCCCTGGTTTTGCAGAAGGCAACACTCTTAGTGCTGTTGCCAGCTTTTCCCTTAGTTTAAAACACAGATGATTATGCAATCCATGGCAAGGCAACAGGAACCCAAAGTTTTCCAATTCACATCCACAATATAGATGCATGACTTGGAAAGGCAAGATTAGGAAAAGCCTCAGTCCACCACAAACCAGTTATTCTCCATCTTATTAGCACCATATCTAGTTCAACCAAGAATCAGCAACATGCTAACACATCACTGTCACTCACTCTGCTGTACGAAGCACGGTTGGTAACAAGCATCTGCCATCTTATTAGCTGAATCCATGTACTGAAAAAGAGGCTTATGACTGATTTAAGCTCTAAATAAACACTTACTTCCTTATTCTCATCCCCACACACCGCCTTTTGTAAGTGTTTGGGAATCATCATCCATTGCAGTTGGACTAGATGATCATTGCAGCCCCTGTTCTGATCTGTTCCGTTACATTACCTTCCGTTACGTTCCATTCTGTTACCTTCCATTCCATTCCACTCTACGCTAATTGTGCTACATGCAAGTAAATACTTAATTTGCAGCTCACTTAGCCCTGGTTGAGCCAAGAGCAATATCCCCTAGGGCGCTCTGCAACAACACAAAAGCAGAGCACAGGCTGCTCACATCCACCAGTCCAGCATCCCCAAACCTCTCTGCAGAGAATCCCAAGGTCTGACAACTACCAGTATACCATGATCCCTAGAGAGTCCAGAGCAGCCTCTATGAGCCCCAAGACCTGAACTGGAGTCAGGAGACTTTTGATTATCTCTCAAGAGCCCTTGCAAGCCAGAAAGTCACTGACTGACCTGCAGACCACCACATGCTGCTCTGGGGAGCTGCTCTTTCAGCTGCCGATGTCTGAAACGTGCAGCCACCACTGTCAGGATCTTTGCCAAGCCCCTCAGAGCCACCAGCAACTGGCGTGACAGAAGAGCCTGCAGGTAATGATCTCAGTCCAATATATATCAAAGAGATTTCTTCTGAGATAGCTTTACAGGAGCAGGCACACTGAAGGTTGGAAGATTTGAACGGGTCTCCTTTTCAGGTGGTATAACTGTTGCTGAGAACATTTACAACCTTGAGCTTCAAAGCATTAAAATCTCTCAGGGATGTCCAATATCTATTCTGCCTCAATGTCACAGAAAATCTGTTTCCTCTGTCACAGCAGAAAACTACCTATATATCTTCCAGAGACAAAGTAGAAGCCACTTCTAGATCATGACACAATTAGCAGCTAGCTGCTGAGAGCCAGAAGGGTGGCAGGCAGGAGCCCTGGCTCCACAGTGCCTACAGCAGCACTGCCCCTGGGGTGAACGTGGAGCCACTAGAAAGGGTGACAGGATTTCTGATCCAGCATCTGCATCTCTCTGGGTACTTACAAAGTACGTAGAAGATATAAATCGAGGAGGAACGGTAGCTCTGCCAGCGAATGGGTGCAGTCAGTAGGTCAGCTTTGGACCATCAGTGCAGGTGAAGATCAGCCTTGGAGGCCCTGGGGAGAGCTGGAAAAAGAGGAGGCAGCAGACACCCCAGCAGCTGGCCCCAAGGATACTGCCACAGGAGAGGACGCTCAGCACATCTGCCCGACTGCAGGACTCATCAAGTCCCCCCTGTCAAGCATTCCAAACTCCACATTAACTCAGGTGAGCGCTGGAGGTGGTCATGCTCAGGGGATGCTGCAGGCTGGACTGCAAAGCAGGCTGCTGCCCACACAGTTCCTCTCCTCTTTATGGCAGGACTTGGAAGGTCTGCAAGGAATGATGAAGAGCCCTGCCACAGAGATACGGCCCTGTGACCAAAACCAGGGAGCATGCAGAGCAAGGACGGCTGAAATGGAGATATATGGCCCCAGGAGGACAGTGAGGTGCAGGCTGGAGCTGTCTCTTCAATCTGATTTCCACCTAGCTATTCATGTGTGGCTTCTGCATCCTTCACAGTCATAGAGTCATAGAATGTGAGCAAGTCATAGAATCATAGAATAGTTTGGGTTAGAAAGGACCTTAAAATCATCTAGTTCAAACCCCCTGCCACGGACAGGGACACCTTCCATTAGACCAGGTTGCTCCAAGCCCTGTCCAACCTGGCCTTGAACACTGCCAGGGATGCGGCATTTACCACTTCCTTGGGCAACTTCTTCAGGGCCTCAGCACCCTCACAGTAAATAACTTCTTCCTTATATCTAACCTGAACTTACCATGTTTCAGTTTAAATCCATCACCCCCTATCCTATCACTACAGTCCCTGATAAAATGTCCCTCCCCAGCATCTTTGTAGGCCTCCTTCAGATACTGGAAGCTGCTCTGAGGTCTCCACGCAGCTTCTCTTTTCCAGGCTGAACAGCCCCAATTTTCTCATCTGAAAAAGCCTGTCTTTATATGGGAGGTGCTGTACAAAATCAATTATGCATGTAAAAAATTGTATAATTAATAAAGGGTCGTGACAATCTTGAAAACACTGTGGGTGTCAGAAAGGACAAGTAAAGTACCCCAGCCAAGGGGCAACCCTCCCCCCTGCCTCCATCCACTTACATTTTATAGCTGAGCTCTAGCAGTTGAACAGTAAAAGAGCCAATTGCCACAGTCACGTTCAACTAAAGACCTTTCTCCCAGTGCAGCTGACAGCATGAATTCCTGCACTGTAGTTATGAAATGACAGCAAAGCCAAAAGATAAACCACAGCATGAAGCTAAGCAATTTTTATGGCACATGATCATGACAGCTTATCTTGTAAATCTATGATTATAACCCCCCCTTCTCAAGAGCCTCTCTGATTTTAGTTGGCAGCAACACAATTTTTGGGGGGAGGCTGTTAACTATTCCCTAAAGCAATGCAGACTAAAGCTACCTGCTCTTGCCTTGCTGTGTGACATGCACAGCGCCTCCTCGGAGATGCCAAAATTGAGGACAGAAACCATAAAACTCAGTTTCAGTTTATTTATTCAGATACAATAAGGGGAGGAGATCAGAGAAAGTGAGACAGTTTTTTAAAAAGAAATTAAAAGCAGTAGGTAGAAGGCTAAGAAAGGAAAGTTTCCATGGGACCAGTTAGCATATTAGGGCCTCAAGCAAAACCTGCACTATCAAGAAAGGGTTTAAGACATGGCCATAATAAGGCAATATAATTAAGGAGTAGAGCAAATAAGGCTACAGGAGTAAAAGGAAATCCTTCAAAAAGTAAAAATTGTACCTAGATAAAAAAGAGCAAAACAAAAACCTCCAGAATTATGGCAAATTAAATTAAAAAACTTAATAAAGCATACAAAAAAAATATCCCTTAAGGATTTTTATTCCCCAGTTTCTAAAGGTGCTGACAAGAAAGCTGGAGAGGGACTTTTGACAAGGGCCTGTCGGGATAGGACAAGGGAGAATGGCTTTAATCTGCCAGAGGGGAGACTGAGACGAGCTCTTAGGCAGAAGCTCTTCCCTGTGAGGGTGCTGAGGCGCGGGCACAGGGTGCCCAGAGAAGCTGTGATTGCCCCATCCCTGGCAGTGTTCAAGGCCAGGTTGGATGAGGCTTGGAGCAACCTGGTCTAGTGGAAGGTGTCCCTGCTCGTGGCAGGGGGTTGGGACTGGATGAGCTTTAAGGTCACTTCCAACCCAGACCTGTCTGTGGTGCTATGAAATACCCGGTTGCATTTCTAGTCTTTGGGGGGTGTTAGTGGAAGGCTTGAAGATGAGAAACACCACACCTGGGTTGGCAGCTCAGGACTCTGAGCAATGTCAGGATGCTGGTAGGCAGGAGGGACAGACCCACCCTGTGATCCCCACCCTGGGACTGGGGTCCCCGCTGCTGCACCCTGAGCCTTGCCAGCACTGGGTACCCCATGCTCACAGCATCCAAGAACAGATGGGACTTCGGAAGGCGTCCTTCCCTGTGCGCCCTGCCCGAGAGCCCAGCAGTTCTGACCGGTGCCAAACCACCTCTGAAGGCTTCGGGCCAGGCTGAAATCTGCATTTTTCTGGCTGGTGGTGGCTGAGGTGGCAGCGCAGGGCTGAGGCCTCGGGCCACCCTCCCTCCCTGCACCCGGCTGTCCACACACACCTTGGGGAGGGCTCTGCTCATTAGCCCCAATTTGTTAATTCCTGTGTTGGAGTTTACAAACACCTGTGAATCCAGGGAATACTCCCATCGTGTGGAAACAGCCCCACCATCAAGATGGGGAAGCCGGTGCTTGGACCGGTTACACAACTTGCTGTAGAAGGATTGCGAAGCAGCAGCAGCGAGGAGCTCCTGTCCCAACCCCTGCTCCAGGCACTGCCGGGCTCCCGCCTGGTTTTGCTGCCAGGAAAACAGAGCAACACTCCTAAAATCAACCCACCGACCGCCCCGCTGGGAACAGAGATGGAGATTTCGACACCGGGTATGGCCTGGGCTCACCCTGCGCTGTGGTGAGGCTGCAGGGACTGCACCTCAGACCAGGGCTCAGACCAAGGTGCTGCCGGTGACAAGCCCTGGCAGTGCAGTGGTGACAGGGCAGTAACCAAGCTCCGGTTTGGCAAGCGTGCCGGGGCGCTGGAATGTTTTCTGCAAGCAGTGAGGAGCCAGGGCTGCGAGCTCAGCTGATTCAGTGAGGGGTTGCCCAGGAAGCACCGTCCTACAGCAGGTCACAGCCCGATGAGGAGCCCCTGTGAGTCTTGGTGGCTTCTTCAGCCTGGGAATAAGCCCTTCCCATGCTGCTGGTATCTCGATGAACAGCTCTGGAGAGTCAGGATTCTGTAAGTCTGTGCAGCTCAAGACAGGCACTGTAATCTGCCCATGAAAACACTCTTTGTCCCTCTGGATGCAGCCAGCCACCCTTCCCCAGCCCTGAACTCAGCCTCCCATCCAAAGCTGTTGGAAGCCTGTGTGCTTCCATGCAGCAACCTCTGCAGCTCGAGGCCAGCCAGCCCCCCGCTGGCGTTCTTAGGAGGGAAGCCAGCCTGCTTTGCAGCTCTAATACAGCAACAGTGGGGAAAGAACAAGAGCAGCATGAAATCCTGCAAGGGTTTGAAGACGACTTGGTGCCAGGTCCTGTGGCTTGCCACTGCTCGGCCATCCTCAGCAGCACCAGCTGAGTCTTGGAGCACACCTGCCACGCACTGGAGGAAAACCCTGGCAAAGCCCTTTGCTGAGCACCCTGGACCACATCCCCATCCATCCACCTCCCAGCACCACTCACAGCACCAGCAGTTTCTTTATCCCCGGTGCAGGTGATGCTCCTGAACCACTCCCTGGGATTTGGTTTTCTGATGCACTCCTTAGCAGGACCAGGGTCCGAATCTCTTAGTGGGAATATCTGCTGCTGCTCTGGCTGGGGATTCTGGTTTCCAGGCTCAGTAGCCACATCCATCCGACCCTGGGCACATCGGAGATGTGTGGACATCTCCCTACTTTGTCTGGGGAATGTGGATGATGATGATGACATTTGTCTTGGGGAGTTGGTTACTTTATGCTTTTGCTCACCCTATCCCAGTAGTATAAGGTCCTGGGGATTCCTGTGGGACTGGCTGTGACTACTGTGCTGTTAGCAGATCATATATGTGTCCCTAGAAGGGAAGGCAGAAGCTTTGAATAGGGACATAGTATGGGGGGAAAACCCTCTCCCTCCTTCCCCATTACCTTCACCAAGCTCTTTGCCATGCTTAGAAAACAGGAGGTGGGTTTTCTCCTAGACAGTCCAGCCTAAAAGAAAGGAGGTATAAAACACAGCTCAGCCTTGAGCTCACAGGCTTGGAACTCACGCTCCTACCACCAGGAAAGATGTTCATCCTTGGTGAGAACATCCATCACTGAGGCTCTGGAGACCCCTAACAGTGTCAAGAGACCCAGGGCCCATGGAGGAGGGAAGCAGGAGCTCTGCCTGCCGGGCTGGCATCATGTCTCGAGGCTGTGTGGTAGGGCTGGAGTCAGCACCAGGGACCAGACAGCCCGTGAGTCAGGGGACCTGCTCTGTATTTACGCCGGAGCAAACCTCACCATCATCGCCTTGGCCTATTTCTGCTTTAATTTCCATGCACATTACAATCACCATTGCTACGAGGGAAGATAAATACAATTTAAACAAGCTGGACTAAGCACAACAACCATGCTGTCCAGCTACGCCCTTACTTGATGCTTGATGGCACACTGCTCCAGAGTTTTGAGCCAGATTTTAATCTCTCCCAAACCTGAATTACTGAAGCCAAAGCCCAGCCCTTATCCTCTGCCCTGCTGCAGTTTCACTCCAGTATCACAGCTGCACAAGTGGGAGCTGTGGCTCGGTGAGCTTTAAGGGTGTTGATGGTTCTGTGCTGTGGCCTTCTGGAGGATTGGTGCAGTTTAAGTCCAGTCTCCAGCGGCAGTGCTCACATGGGTATGGGCTTTATGAAATCTGGATGGATGGAAATTAAATGGAAATGGAATTTAGAGCAGCAGTCACTGCATCCCAGGAGCGGGATGCAGGAAGCAGGACCAGGATCCCTGCCCAGACCCTGTCCTCAACCAGCGTTTGTCCCTGGCTGAGCATTCCCACTGTGGAGAAGCTCTGGGCATGGGAAGGTTTCCCAGCAGGAGAGCAGGGGTAGATCCAGCACAGAGCCCTTCCTGTTAACCCTCCCATCAAGTATCTGACCCACAGGGCAAGCTCCCCGCAGGAGCCTTTCCAGGGACAGCTGGAGCTGTCAGAACTCCAGAAATATCTATTTGAACATCCTCACTTGGGGGATTAGTGAAATTGCCTCCTTGTTTGGGGAAAGAAAAGGAAACTGAGCAATCAAAGGGATTTCCTACCACCTGCCAGAAGGGCAAAGCCAGGGACAGCCCAGAGATGTCAGCTGTGAGGAAGTTTGCTCCAAAAAGTGCTCTTACCAGTGAGGGTGCAACCTAATGGGAAGAGAGAGGAAGGTAGGAATAAAGAAAAAAGGCCAGGTTTTAGCAGCAGAGTTTCCATATCACAATAATCATTGTGTTGGATAAGAAACCCTCTTAAAAAATAACCCCGAACAACCGAAAAACCAAATACACACACAAAACCTGCATTAAAAAACCCAACCCCAAAGAAAAACCCCTCTGAAACAGCGCATCACCTGAGGTCAGATGTGGTGCATGGATAAAGTGATGTTTGCCACGGAGCAGCAGCTGGGAGAAACTCTCCCAGTCCTCATGGGAATAATCGTGGGTCCTTTGTGCCAGACAGATGATGCTGTGGCTGCCCAAGGCAGCATTGGAGATAAATAACCCTTCTGCCCCGTGCAGCTTTTCAAAGTGACATCAGTTCTTCCTCCCTCATCGGAAAAGGCTGGAGGTCTCCAGCAATGGCAAAGCCAGGTTTTCCAGGCGGATTTTATTATTATTATTTATTCATCCTTCAAACAAAGGCTTATCTGTTATTAGAAGAGCTCTGCATTCCCCCCCTGCCTCACAAGGGCTGTTCCCTGGGTGCCTTTGCTCCTGCTCTTCCCAGCTGGGCCACAGCCAAATCCCACCCTCCTCACTCCGCTCCATGCTCCAGCCATCCCCTCTTGCCTGGTTTCAGGCTCTGGCTGCCCTTTGCCTTACCCTGCCAGCAGCTCCTCTCCACAGTCCAGAGCCACTGGCAGCTCTTCCCAGCAGCTTCCCAAATGGATCCCATCCACACACCTTTCCTGGTCCAGCCAAAGCTTACTCGCCACTTCACCCATCACCTTGTGTTTCTCCTGCATCTTCCTCCTCTCAGCAGATGAAGGGCACAGGGAAGTTGACATCCTTCATCCCCTGCCATGGCGATTTCAGCCAGGCTTCAGCTTTCCCAGCCAGTCCCTCTGGCGCCCTGCTTGACATCCAGACAGATGCAAGGATCATGCTCATCATCGTGGGGCGTTAACGCAGACCCTACTGTGGAGGGGACAGGCAGTTTATTAATAGGGCTGATGTTCTCATATCAGTAGTGTCCAGGTTGCTTGGTTAAGTGGCACAGAAGTAGTAAGTGTGATAAGAAATGAGAGATATTATAAAAGAGAATGAGATCTCTATTATTTCCTTTCTTAGCTCTCTTATTTCTGCACACTCACTGTTTCTGTGTTTCAGGCAGCAGTGGGGTGAGCAGGAGCACACACAGCCTCCCTGCTCATGATCCTGCACTGTGTTCAGCACAGGTTGGGGTGTGGAGGAGCAGCTCTCCCGCTGCTGCAGCCGGTTTGAAATCCAGCTCCCATGGAAGGTTTATATTAGGTTTCCCTGTACCAAAACCTCAGCTGGTGTAAACCTCTTGTGTAAACCACAGAGGTGGAGAGAGCAAGCAGCTCTTTTGTGTGCGTCAGGGGAGTGGGGCTGAGCAGCAGAGCCGTGCCCACATTACAACCGAACATGTCCTTGCTTGCTCCAAGCAAGCTCTGTCTTTTCTCTTCCCTGGTCACTCCGATACTGCACATTGAAGCAGCAGTTTCTGGATTACCAGGCAAACCATCCTCTGACACAGCGAAACCCCATCCTTTGCCTTCCTCCTCTCCCAGCCTCAGCGCATGCTCCTGCTCCCTGCTGTGCTGGAGAAGGGGCTTTCACCCCCCCAGGTACCACTGGGATGGGGCTGTAGCGTGGCTCTGCCCCGATGCTGGGTTCCCCGGCACTGGGTGGGTGGGAAGGTGGGAGGGATGGCCGGGGGCAGCACCATCAGCTTGGGCAGGGCGCAGGCAGCACTGGTTCAGCAGCGGGGTGGTTAATGAGGGCGATTAGAGCTTGTGGCTCAGACCTGGGGGAAGAAGGGCACAAGGGGTCATCCTCGCCCTGACACGTCACCCCCATCGCACAGTGGCCTGGCAAAGCTGGTACCTGAGTAAGAGGGTCAGGGCACTTCCTGGTTCCTGCCTCCCGAGATCAGTTTTGCTGATGCAAAATGAGCACAAAGGCCAGGCAGAGGCTCCAGGCTCAGCTCTGCTAGACCAGATCAGCAGCAACAGCTTGGGAAGCCGTGGCCGAAACGCAGCATTGCCATGGATCCCAAACGATCCCAGGCTTAATTTTATTTCCTCCATACAATTTAGAAGCTTCAGTCAAACCCAGAACTAGAAAACCCCTGGATTCCTGTGCTTTTTGGGGTGTTTTTTCCATCCCATGCTATAGAAACACTGAAACCCTGAAGATTCACTTGGGCTTGCTAGGAAACACCAGGACCAAGTTAGGGAACATGTTGATGAACCAGCAAGCTCTGCCAGCCCACCCCAGCCCCGCTCAGCGCCAGTTCAGCTCCTGGCTATCACAGTGAAGCATCCCAAGCTCCCACCTGGATAATCAGCCTCTCCTATGCTCAAAGCTCAGGTGGCCTCCACTCTTTGGTGAGACATAGGGAAGGCTCCGTAGCAGTTGGAAGCTCTCTCAGGATGCAGGAGATGCCAGCTCAGAGCAGCCATCATCTGAAGACACACCAACATGTGCAGCGCATCTTAGTCACCCAGCTCCAAACCACTTTCTCTCCACTGGTTTCATCTGATGTCTTCCCTGGTTTACATGGGATGACGCAGATTAGAAGAAACCCCAAAGGGGATTTTGAGGAGCTGCTTCTACCATTGCAGCAGGATCCAGCCACCCCTGCACCCTCCATCTGTGATTATGGAACAGAAAATGAGATTCATTTGTGCCATTACTGCAACCAGCCACACAACTCACAATCACCCCTTCGTTTGCTCCTCTGCTTGGAAACACCAACCTGGATCATTTCTGCTGATGCAAGAGGGCCCATAACCACAGCAATCCCTCTGCTCAACAGGAGGTGCCAGCAGCAGCAGCAGTGATGGACACAAACCACCAGCCCTGATGAGCACTGTCCTCATGATGCAGCTTCTCTAAAAAGAGGAGAATCAGCGTAAATCCTTCCCACACCAAAACTTCCTGGGAAAGGGTGAACTTCTGTGGCGCTGTTGGATGCTACCAGGCTCCTGCAGCCTGGGGCAGGGTTTGAGGGTGGGAGGAACAAGCCCAGAGCTGGGTTTTGTTTCGTTCTGCTGCACTGAAAGTGATAGCACACATGGCAGGCAGGAGTGTGTCCTGCAGCTCAGACCAGTGCCAGGGGGAGGCTGGTCAGACCAGGCAGGCCAAGCTTTGTCCCCAGTGCCCGCACTGGAAAGGCAGTAAGGTGAGATGTCCCCACTGGAGGCTGCGTGCGGTCCCCGAGGTGCACAGCATAGACAAGGCCATGCACTGCTTTTACCTGCAGGCAGCTGAGCACTGGACATGTCCAAGGAAGCCACTGCAAAGCACCAGGACTGCCTCGGTCGACGAGCCACGTCCACTCTCAGCTTTGGCCAACCGCACTGTGGAAAGATGGGAGGACATGCCTGGTGCTGTCGGGGAAAGGCTCAACCCCTGCCCTGTGAGGGACCTCGGTGCTGCAGGACCCCTCGAAGCTGGGCTGACCCAGCTGCTGAATGAGGATGTCCATGCAGGAGCCTTCTGTGCCATGACGAGCAGGGTTGGGATGCTGGTGCTCCACCAGGCACCTCTGCTCTCCTCCAGCCTTCCCAGGAAACACACAACTCACCTAGCAGCAGCTGTAACAGCTGTTAACACTTCCAAGTGCCATCTAAAGATTAACTCTACCACCACATAACAAGGCCATTAAGGCTCATTATCTCCACTCCATCGTGGTTGGGATCCCAGTGAGCCAGCCCTTGGCTTAAGCCTGCATGGCAAAGCAGCTCAGCCGGGACACGAGCCCCAGGCTCACCACCAACCTCGGTGGGATGAACCCTCCTGTCCCGCTGCAGGGACTGCTGAGGACCTTGCCCTGCTCTCTGCCTCCGAAGCTGCACTGGGATTGCTGTGGGCACCGCGGGCACAGGGCCTCTGGAGCTGGCCCTGGCAGGCTGCGACCTGCCCTTGCAGCCAGTGACAGCCAGAGGAGGAATGTTTAAAGTACCCCAGCAATGCAGGAGCTGCGTCACGGGTTGTTCTGGCTCTGCAGCGGGGCTGAGGCTACTTGGGCTGAGGCTGTGAACAGGGAGGCTTGGACCAGCATCACCATGGGGGCAAACTCTGGGGCCTAGCGTGAGAGAAAGCACGGAAAGATGGATACAGCCTGTGCTGTCCCATCCCTTTATTTGGCTTGAATTGTGAATAGCTTCTCGCAGAGCAAGGAGGCTCTGGCCATGGCATGGAGGGACACAGCAGTGGCTCCGAGGCAGGGGCAGCCCTGGGCATGGGCAACAGCCTCAAACTGCGTGCATGGGGTTTAGGTCCTCTCTCCCTGTCCCCTGCAAACTGTTCTTTTCCTCCTTGCTCCAAAGCCAGGGGAGGCTCAGGCTCGCCTATGGCATCGCTCCCATTTCCCCGTGTGGGATACACTGCGTCCCCACGCGCCACCCCCCTCCTGGCAGAGCGGAGTATTTTGGAAAGTGTTGGGAATGCTGCAGTGAGTCACAGGCAGCTGCAGGGCCTGGCAGGCTCCACTGGCCCCTGGCCACCCTCGGGGTCACAGCACCCCCAGGGCAGCCCCCGGCAGCAGCCTGGGGCTGTGGCCATGTTTGTGGGGTGACACGTCCCCCTCTTTGTCCGCAGCATCTCCAGCAAGGAGCTGACTGAGCTCATCGAGCGCCTGCAGAAGAATGCCGACCAGGTGGAGAAAAACATCGTGGAGACTGACTCCCGGATGCAAAATGTAAGCACAGGGGCTCCTCCGAGCAGCCCTGTCCCTCCCGCTGCAGCCCTCCCGCTTTGCTGCCATCTCCTCTCCTCCAGCACACGTGTGTGTGGCTGCCCTGCCCTGTGGTGGATCTCCAGGCTGTGATGAGGGGTGCATGGGTTCCCCCAGCTCAGGGCAGGGTGTAACAGGCAACAGGGGCCCAGAATTCTTCCTTACCCAAGGCTAGGATGGAGGAGAGTAGGCTTGAACCATCCTCCTCTTCGAGAGGGTATAATGCAGCCCAAGGCAATGCAGCCCCCCAGCCACAGCCCTGCCTCAAGGCTAACACAGGGGAGGGAAAGCAAAATACATCACTGGGAGGATGGGAGAAAGCAAAGCTCCTGCCCGTCTCTGGTGCCCAGGCACAGTGTGGTGGGATGACCTCTTGGATACGGTTTGTTTTCCCCTGGTGACCCTTCCTCCTTCTCTCTCCTGGGCAGGACTTGCACAAGATCAAGGCATGCCAGGTAGCACAGTACAAAGACCTGACCGCGCAGAAGCTCACTGAGTCTGACAAGCTGCTCTACGTGCTGGATGGGGATGCAGCCATCGCCCGGCACATGAAGCACCCCCAGGGTGACATGATCACAGAAGAGTGAGTACCCCGGAGCCTCGCAGGGGGAAAGATGCTTCTCTAGGGGCTCTGCTCAGCTCCTGCCTGCAGCTGGTGGGTCACCACAGGCTTCTTTATGTCCCAGTCCACATGAAGGTGCATAACCCGCAGCCGTCCTTGGGCATGTGTAGAGTGAGAATGGCTCCATGCCTGCTGATGGCAGCTCTGCAGAGAGCATGGAGGGGTGGCATCTGCCCATGGTGCAGGCAGACCACGCTGTCCCCTGCTCCAGCCTGCCCCGAGTGGGTGAATGTGCTGAGCAGCCCTGGGCTGCACGGGAACCTCTGCCCTCTTCCTCCCCAGCCCATTGCACAACGCAGCTGCTGCAGCCCGCCTGCAGTGCTGGGCTATCCAAGGGCCCCTAAGGACAATCTCCCTGCTCCGTGAGGGCCTGCCTGGAAGAGGATCACCTACAGCTCCCAATGCTAATGCTGGTCCATACCCACATCCTGCATCCCACCCTCTCCTTTCCCTTCCTGCAGCATCCGGCAGCTGAAGGAAAGAGTGGCAAACTTGCGCGTGAAACACGACCAGATCTACAGCTTCCCCCTGCAGCATATTGAGCCCCAGGTCAACTGGACAACAGTGATTGAGGAGAAACAGGTACCAAAGGGACCATCAGTGCCACTGCCTGGCCAGTAGTACCAGCTGGGCGGGACCTCATGCATCTCCCTACGGAGAAACAGGCTCTTGGAAACCTTCTTGGCATCTTTATGCTGGGAGCAGCAATCAGCATGGGAAGGAGCTGGGGTGCTGGGTGGCAGGGGAAGGTGCAGAGGACAAGGCCCTTATTTTTTATTTTATCCAACTCCCTACACTCTTCCAGCCAGAAAAGCTTTAGAAAACCCCAAACTGGCTTTCCCACGGCTGCCCTCCAGCACAGCCAGTTTCTCCCATATGCTCCTGAGCATCCACACGCTGCCAGCACTGGAGCCCATCCAAGCCCAGCTCTACAGCCACCTCCAAAAGGCGTTTCGTAGGTCTCAGCCACCCCATCCCTTTCCCTCATCACTAACCCCAGCTCCTGTGCACTGCAGGATGCATTAAGCAGCAAGGGCTTCGGGACCGACCTGCCGCTGGTCAACAGCCAAGTAGAAGAGCACAACATCTTCCACAATGAGGTCATGGCCATTGGCCCGCACATCGCCAAGGAAGGCAGCAAGGTCAGTTCTCCTGCCCTCTCCCTGTTGCCTCTGCCCCATGCTGCTCCTGAAGATGAGGGCATCCCACCACCCAAGCTGCTATACCCAGGTTGGGTGGGTGCCCAGATCCACACCTCAGAGCTCAGCGTCACACACCAACTCTAGCTGTACAAGGAAGCACATTCCATAAACCCCACATCCCCCTCCATCAGCAAGCCCCTGCCAGGCCACCACTCTCCAGAGACATGCTCCTAACTCTTGCCTTGCTTCTCCTCCCTTACCAGGAATACATGAATGACTTCCAAGACAAGTACCAGAAGCTGTTGGTAAGAGATCTCTGAAGTCCTGGGGGCAAGGGATCCCCTTTGGCAGGGATCCATTGTTGGGTGGCCCAGCCAGAGAGGAGCTTTCAGCTGAGCTCTCCACTTTGACCCTTCCCAGGCCAGCTCCCAGCAGCGGCAGCAGGATCTGAACTCCCTGCAGGACTACATGCAGCGCTGCACCAACAAGCTCTACTGGCTGGATCAGCAGGCAAAGGACAGAACCCATTACGACTGGAGCGACCACAACCTGGACTACCCCAGCCGGCGCCGCCAGTATGAGGTGTGTGTGCTCTCGCCGCACCCCGTGTCGGCTGGGTGCTGGGCATGGAGCTGGGGAGCAGGCTGGGGGCTGGACACATCCCGTGCCTCAGTTTTCCCCATTCCATCATAAAGGAGGTTGGACAGGGCTTGGAGCAACCTGGTCTAGTGGAAGGTGTCCCTGCCTGTGGCAGCGGGCT
>JANHGB010045690.1:0-15892 GCA_026283785.1 Coracopsis vasa | reverse complement strand
GCTGGGGGACAAGTCCGCCGGCGCCTTCCGTCTCTCCCTCAGCAGCCTGCAGAATGGCCCGCGGGTCCGAGTGCCGGGACTCGGCGAGTGCTGTGCTGAGCGGTACGCCTGCCGTCGTGATTTTTAGGGAAGGAGGTCGCTGCGGCTTCCAGTGTACGGAACGCACTTAAGAAAATACGGGGCATGTTTCCAAAGGGGCAGAGTTCCCGTCTGGGGCTGGCGGTTCCCAACAGGCAGGTCAGAGCCACTGGCTGTAATTTAAACACCTGAAAATTAGACACGTTAAGTCACAGGTGATCACCTGGGGCAACCTGGGCATCCACCTTGAACTCGTGACCTCCTGTGAGATGCACCTCCTCTGGGGTCACTGATGACTTAGAGATCACTTTTCTACTTATATAGAAAACAAAAGCCAGTTTATATCTGCAAAGTTTCTCATATACAGTTGTGGGTTATTTATATTACTTCTGTGGGATTATAATATCAGAATGCTTTTGTGGTGACTGACTCACACTTCGTCTCTACAATCATTAAATTATGGCAAGCAAGTCTACAAGCGGAGAAATGGGCTATGGGCTTCCCTATCCTCATTTCGAAGTTTCAGGGTACACCACTTTGCCACCAGGGGACAATTTGCCTATAGCTATGTGGTGGGAGAAAAATCTTACCAGGCATCATTAGTGTCAGGAAAGCATAGGTCAAAATGTTGGGTACACATCCCCCTCTGCAGCCCTGGGAGCCTCTGGTGCATGGAGCTGCTTTGCTTTTGGATGGGAAAGCAACAGCTTTTGTGCCTGTACTCCCTGCCAAGAGTGGGACTACCCAGACACAACCCTGCTATGATGGCTGCGAGTGACATCCACATTATGCTCATTCAGGCATTTGAGCATATAAAGCACTGAAGTGTGACCTGAGCAGCTGGGTTTTCAGCAGAGCTGCACTCCCCTGGGCACATGGCTGCCTCTTGTGGGGATATTTCCACGTTTTCTGTGCGCTGTCAGGACCATGCTAGGGTTCATATAATCATATAATCACATAATGGTTTGGGTTGGAAGGGACCATAATGATTATCCAGTTCCAACCCCATGCAGCGGGTGGTGACACCTTCCACTAGACCAGGTGCACAAAGCCCTGTCCAGCCTGGCCTTGAATGTTTCCAGGAATGGGGCATCTACCACCTCCTGGGCAACCTGTGCCAGTGTTTCGCAAGCCTCATCATAAAAAACTTCTTCCTTATATCAAGTTTGAATTGACCCTCTTTTAGTTTAAAACCATTGGGTTTTAATAACATTGGGTTATTGCCCAAAAGACCATGCAAGACATGGGCCAACTTCCCAAACACATCGCAGGGCACTGTATGCTCATTTTTGAGTGTTATGAACACAGAGTGATTCTCTTGCCAATATGGTTCTGCTGCTGGTTTTCTACTTAATTCCCCTTAATTCCGCCTTAAATGTTCCTAGACATGTAGGTCTGAACTCCTACATGCAACCTACATGGAACCCCATAATGCATCCTTCTGTTTCGTTGCTGCGAGAATCCCAGACGGGATGGTTGCCTGAATCAGGACTGAAACTTGTGACATTTGAGATTCCTTAGAGTGAAATTCTTTTTCCTTCTACAGATATAGAAGTAGAGCTGGTGCACATAACAGCTTACCTAAAAATTAATCTCAATACCTGAGAGATAGTGGTAGAAGTATAAGCACAGTTAACTAGAGAGCCCTTCCCTGTTAAGCAGTTCATACACAGATGTGTAAGAGTGTATGTGATATTGTTACATATTTAAGTGCTTCATGGAAGGCTAATTCCTTCTGACAATGAATCTTACAATAAGACAATAGATTAATTTAGTAATGAGATTAAAGTTTCATTCCTATCCCCATATTGACAGATTTGTCCTAATTTTTTTCCTTCAGGTTTTTCCATGGAGTTCTATGACACTCTATAATGTAACAATATATATTCACATGCCTCCATACATTTTAATTCATGCTTGTTCCAATTTCTTGTACCTGGTATCTATTTATCTTTAAAAGCTTACAAAAAACCTCCCAGCCATGTTTTGTTTGCATTAATTTGAAATAATGAGAAGACTGAATATACATGAATATCAATAAGAGTGGTTTTATTAAGCAACTCCAATTAGTTTCTTTGTCAAAGCTGTTTATTCATCACTTGCCACATGCAAAAGCCGCTGGTAAGAGCAGATATATAGTTTTGTCACTGGACAATAGCTTTGTGTTTAGAGTTGATATGCAAAAACAATTAAAAATATTGATTCTTTTGGATGGAAATAATGTTTTAAAATATATATAAATAAATAAATAAAAGAGATATTTTCCTTCCACATAAAATTCCCTAGGTTTTGGAGGCATGCCTGAAAGATAAACCTGGACACTTTTGATAGAACATTTTTCATTTTCAACCAGTTTTCTCCCCTTCTCATTGACAAAGGAAAATGTGAAAGTTGATTTTCCACAAAGTGCATGTCACAAGAAATTTCTCATGAAAAGTCACAGCAACCCTTTTCAGTCGCCTCTCTTTATATGTGAGATAATTCTTGCGAATCCTGGGTGATGACAATGATATTTAAAGTGGGAGAAGAGTCTTCCCAGGGTCAGAAAACATTGAGATCAACAATATTTTTCAACCTTGTCTCCCTTTTGATAAGATACATTAACATAGCAGCTGCACTGTTATGTGATAGTTTCAAATGTACTTAGGTCACATATTAAATACACTTAAGTTTAAAATATGTTTATGTTGTTTGAAATATTTATGTATCTTGGAGCTAGCTCATATTTATGGATACACTCTTGCAATGTTCAAAGAAGAGAGAGCCATTGCATTTCTTCTTTCTGGAAAGCAGAGTGAAAGGTAGCATAGTACGAGAGCCCCAAGCAAACCAGCTTTGCCCCTCGCCCAGCACAGGCTTGCCAGCAATAAAACTGAATAAAACCAGACACAGCAGCACCCGTCCCTTAGCCTGTCAGCTGGCATCAGTTTCTCTCTGGCATCAATGCATAAGGTAAGAGAAGCAAATCCTGCACACACTAAGCCTTAGCTGACACGATGAGTTTTTCCACGGAAGAGGTGTTTTATGAAACACATCTGAGTCAGCTGGCGTTTAAAGTTATCACTAAATAGAGAACAGTTGAATATTAAGTGGGGTATGGCAAACTGTGTCTCACTCTGTTTGTATGAATAAGAGATGTGTCTGGGGCACATTTTCTTGCTGCTGGAGACTGGAAAGCCAGTAAATGAGAGCTACTACAACATGACTGTAGGTAAAAAGTATAAAGCATGCAAAGCAAAGCTTAGGTCATTGCTGTCTACTGCTCCCACCCCATTCTCCGTGTCAGTGACACTCCTTTGATTTATAATGGTCAAAGGGCAAAAGCTAAGCAATGGCAGTGGAAGGTAAAAGGCAAGGAGAAGAGAGGAGGAGAAGGGGAAGCTCAAGCCCCAGCAGAAATTAGGAGACCATTTTGGAGACCCCCAGCACAGCCTGTGTCTCAGGACTGAGGTCTCTCCCCTGTAGCAGTTCTCAGTCCTGGACTCAGGTGTTGCCTGAAAAGCAGGAGCAGTCCAGATCAGAGTGCTTTGCTGTTGCTGTGACATACTGAGTGGTGCCACTTGGTGTCCTGTTTGCTGCATTTGAGTGATGTAAAGCACCCACTAAGTGTGGGTAAATAAAATAAATAAAATAAAATAAAATAAATAAATAAATAATAAATAAATAAAATTAATAAAATAAACATTTTCAAACCAGCTGTCTCCACTAGGGAAATTTCAGGCCTTCGAGATGAAGTCAGTGAGGGTCACAATTCACTCTCAGATTCGTACAATAGAAGACATGCATGCCTGCACATCTTCAGGTAAAACTTGAAGACTCAGGGCTCGAGTGCTATACAAGAAAGATTTGGTAGTGGCAGGCCTCAAATCACTTCTGTGTCCTCTTTTAGCCTCTTCCACCACTGCCAGATTGCTTAGCATTCTTTCCCACCCCTGTAGTTCCAGGTTGTTTGCTTCATTAAACAACTTAGCAGCTTAGTCAGAAAACGTCTTCCTCCTAAAATAGATTAATCATAATTGTCATTGCTGGCTTTATTTTTTAGTAGAATTATTTTTTATATCCCATGTGTACCACTTTCCAGGTTGAAGAGCCATCATGGTTCAAACCAGGGCTGTGTATTTTACATCTCAGATTCCAGTTGACATATGGAGAGCCTTAGTATAACAAAGAGCAGAAGAAAAGTGATGGAATAACACAATGAGAACAAGAGATTAAAGGGAGGACAAATGCAACGTGCATTACACCAGGCAGTGCCAACGGGGAAGATACAAGCAATGTCATGCTTCCTTTGCTTCTTATGCCCTTTTGTCCCTGCAGTACATCTAAGTGTACTAAGTAACTCTTTTCTTAATACACCTCTGACATGCCTAACACACGTAAAAATAAAAAAATCCAACCCAAGTTTGGTACCTAACATATGTAATTGTGTATTAATATGGTGAGATAGAACATTGTGATTAAAAAAGACTGATCTATTTAATATGTTGTCTGAGGGATGAAATTCATTGAATAATATATAAAAGGAGGGGGAAGAACCGGAGTTTTCACAGTAAAATACAGCTACAACATTGCAGAGGAAATGAGTTAACTCCCAGAATAACTCTGCTTGATCCGGAGTAAGACCCTTTCAATTTTGAAGTCTTTTATGAATGAACATATGTTACATGTGCTAAAATAAACCCTGCACTCAGTAAAAGGTTCTTACTGTTGCTTCTGTCATGTATAAGTTGGATAAATGTTCCCACAGTCTTCCCCTGTAACCACAGTCATAGCTTGCAGTTGTAAAACTGCATCTCTTGGTGCTTGCAAAACCCTTCACACACCAACCAAGCTCATACACAGTCACTTCACCCAACGCAGGGAGAGATCAGGGCACTTCTTTAAGTACTTTATCCATTTACAGGCAGCATTAATGCAATCCCTCTCACTCATAAGCATATTAATCCACAGAATTTTCCTCTGGTAAAATACTGTTAGCCTAGTCTCATACATAGCTAGCTTTGGTCATGGAAAAGCCCTTTCACCTAATCTAAAGATAAAACCCAGAAAGGGTTTAAAGCCTTGCAGATCCATGTTATTTTAGGGAACTTCCAGCAATGCTCCATCCCTGGTGGTGTTTAAGGCCAGGTTGGACAAAGCCTTAGGTGACATGGTTTAGTGTGTGAGGTTTCCCTGCCCATGACAGGGGGGTTGGAACTAGATGATCTTAAGGTCCTTTCCAGCCCTAACTATTCTATGATTCTATGATTCTATCTGTGTGTCACTGGGATCCTCAAAACTCTCTCTGCTCTCTCCCTGCCTTGTAGATGCCTAAAACAATCAGGGCAAAGTTTTTGTTGTTGTGGTGACAAGGCATAACCTCTCTACCCATGGGTTCAAACACCATCATAGATCTATTGTGGCCTAGCAGCTGAGAGACTTAGTGACTGCTTATGTCCTATGAATTTTTTTGCTCATTCTCATACATGGGCTTTCTCAGAGCGTGCATGCCAGATTCGGAAGCCTATGAAAGGTCACCAATTACTGGACTTCTGACAGAGCATTGACTGTTGTCTGTTACATATAATTTATATCCTGCTAGTTGGGCTACCTAACTGGCAAGTGCATGAGGCCATTTCCTTCTTTCCTTGATTTGGAGCAAAGGTTTCAAATCAGATTTCTTGCTTCCCAGCACAGTAGTCGTAATGTGGGTGCTGTAGTTCATTGTCACTCAGATTTTGCTGATGACAATGGATTTATTTTGCTTGTTTAATTAGAAATTTACTGAAGATAGTAGCCAGAAGATAGTAGTTCTATAACTTAGGTACCTAGGAAGTGGGGGATACCCTGTGAATTTTTAGTTAGTGGAAGGATTTAAATAGGGAAGGTTGAAAATGTCCACCTTCAGTGATGGTCAGGGTGTTCTCTGGAGGTCATAGAATCATAGAATGGTTTGGGTTGGTAGGGACCTTAAAGATCGTTTAGTTCACCCGCCTGTCATGACCTAGAAACCTTCCACTAGACCAGGTTGCTCCAAGCCCCATCCCATCCAGCAACCAATTTTGACATATTTTTCTGAGATGGCAGCAGACATGTTCTACATTTTCAGTATCTACTAAGCTCTAGCAGTGTTTTGAGCTGGACAGCTTCTCAAAATCTGGTTGGCTGCAAGGAAGATGGAAACACAAAAAAACCACCGCTCATCATAGAGCTCCTTTTAAATGTAACTGAATAGATTTGTCAACTCTATCTATCATGGACACAGCTGCTAGTGCTTAAAGAGATGCATCTATCAGTCAAACAGCATAGTACTGCAGAGATCACCTGCAGAGCACAGTGCCAAAACTTGTAACATATGGATGTGCAACATACAAAGCCTGTCATCTTCTGTCTAAGGTTTTAATAATAAATTGGATGAGATCATGATTGCTTCCTTCCTAAGGATTTTTTGTGTCTATGAAATACTCTGAAGACATAGCTAGCAATCGCTCAATTTTCCTTATCAGTGGTTGCAAAGTTTAGCCTCTTTCTTTATGTAATCTCTGAGGATCTGACTGAAGACAACATTTTATCTTCCTATATATTAATGGATATTAATGGAAGAGATCTTGTATGGTCTCTCTAGCAGTTACTGGTGAATGAGGTCTGCACGTTGCCTTTCCATGCCACTGCTGAGATGCCTGGTGGTTTTCTATGATTTTGAGGAGCTTAAAGTCTTTCCCATATTCCTTAGCATGTGGGTCTGCAGTTTAGTTCTTGATGAACATGTGATAGTTGAAGGAGATTGCTGGAGCACAGGCTGTCTAGGGGTTCCCCAGGGTGATTGCTTTTTACTATTGTAAGAGAAAGAAATATGCAAATCTGGGAAAACTGGTTAATGTGTTTCTATGTATTACTGCAGCTTGTTTGCTTCACCCTCTAAGTATTTTCAGATCTCCTTCAGTACTGTGATGCAAGAGCTCCTTTTGGAGTTCAGATGGGAAAATGAACTAGTTTATCAAGACAGTTCCCTGCCAAGGACAAACCTCTACATTTAATGGTCATCAGTCACTCTGTCTCTGAGGTGTGGTGGTTTGTCCTGTCACTTTCTAAAGGGCTTTTGTTCAGTACAGACATAAAGGGCAAATATCTTCCAAGCTTAAAAGGGAGCCTGCAGTCTGCTCTGTATGTATGTTTCCTTTGCTTTAGCTTTAGGAGTTAGCACAGGCTATTGGCTCTTCCCAGCTATCTTATTTGGCTAACAAGAGAGTTAAATAGTGTAGATGTGGTGAAATCACGTCTGTTTTAATCTTCAGGCCAGAGAGTAAATCTGAGCCCACTGATGCAACGCTGAGTCCTCAGTGTAAATTTAATTCATTGTCTGTTTGACCTTCTCTAGCTTTTCACTGTAATATGCAACAGTTTTATACATAAACTAGTGCTGAGTTTGACTGAGTCTATTTGATTATTTTCTGCTTGGTTTAGGCAGATGAGTAAGTTTCTGTTACACTACAGAGCTGTGTTCTAACTAAGCTTGGGAACACCTCTCAATTCCCCCCTGGTCAACTCCTAGTAAACGGCTGCTCCATGCCAGAGACAGGTAAAAAGCCTGGGTTCAATTCTAAAGCACTGCAGGAAATCCTCCTCCTTACACGCACCACCGGCAGCCCAGGGGTACGGATGAGCCTCTAAAAGCAACCTGGCAATAGAAATCCAGTGTCTGGGACATGCCCTTCCCCTGCCTGCCTCCCCTCACACTGCTGGTGGCTGCAATAGGCAGAGGGTTGTGCTCAATCACTGCCAGGCAATTTGCTCTTTGCACTGCTCCCCAAGCACCTTTAGCAGAAAATCCTTGCTCCCCAGTAGATCTGTGCCTCAATGGGAATTCTGACCTGATAAAATAACCTCTGCCCATCACAGAGTGAAGAACCCAGCGGCTGAAACTCAAGCTGCAAGTGTAGGGGGCTTTTAAAATCAATCCATTAAAACAACAGGGCAGGAATCCACGGCATGGGGTAAGAACCAGGGTCTTATTACCCACTGAGGAGTCCTTCTGCAGCAGTTACCAGCATCATCGTCTCCATCTGCATCTCAGTGCTCAACTGATGAGAGCCCTCTGGAAGCCCTGGGCTTTGTGGGCAATACTTGATGCAATATCCCTGCTCCCATCCCCACCATGGCCAAAAACCAGAGCCTGAAAAGCTCAGGAGAAGGCTGGGGTTTGTACCTCATGCTGCTGCCATGGAGGGCCAGGGCCTCCTGGTACCGCTCCACACAATCATCCTGGAAAATCAAGAGCACCTTCCTGGCCAAATGTCCTAAATTCACCCTAGAAGCAGAAAAAAGAGCGGGAGAACACTGTTATTGCCTTAAATGTATGCAAATGAACATCACCATTCACATGGCAGCAGACCTAAAGCTGGCTCCTGAATGGAGAAAGAGGGACTGGATGCTCAGGAATGGATTTTGATGTGGGTCTGTATCTGTATAGAATCAGAGAATGGTTTGGGTTGGAAGAGACCTTAAAGATCAACTGGTTTCCAACACCCTTGCCATCTACCTTTAATCTAATCTGTATCTAATCTATATCTACATCTAATCTATATCTACATCTCACCCCCACCCCAAGGGGGCTTCTGAGAAATCCTTGCCTCGGACTTCAAGGCAAATGCCCAAGTGGAGGTTGAAGCTTTAAGTGAGCTCAAGGAGCTGCCTGTTCAGTTCCACCAGCCCTGGTACGTACTGAAGCGTGCCTTTGATTTCTTGGTCGAGGTAAATCCCCCTGGCTTCAAATGGAAACTAAAAGGAGGATTTTTAAAGGTACAAAAGCCATCGGACACTTGAATCCCACTGGAAGATGAGCGGAAATGAAAGCAGGGGCACTTCCTCAAGCAGCATCTCAGCAAATACATGGCCACAGAGCACTGTGTGAGCAACAGCCTGGAATATGTTTATTCCCGCATCTCAATGCAGGGAGTTGGTCCAACAACATCACCCTGACCCTAGGTCAGGGGTTTTCTCCCCTCTTCATCAGAAATAGCTTTTAGCTTAAAACCTTTGCTATGAAAGGTGCTGCATTGATGAAGCACCACCAAACCCAGTCCCTCTCTCAGTGTTAGTGACCCAGGAACATTTCACATCCCATTGGGATTCACTCAGAACCCCCCCCATCTGCCTGGCCACAATATGGGGCAGGTCCTAGAGAGGGGAGAGGGTTGGGACTTACTTATCCAGCTTGTGTATTTGCTCCTCGTTGTAGCCCAGCCCTGGGGAGGGAAGGCAGCACCGGTCAGCACAGGCTCTCCTGTTCACCACCCAATAAATGGGCATCTTTGCACCACAGAGATCATTCCAAGGCTTTCCAGGGCAGCAGCCCCTGGGACCAGGGCCACAGAGAACTGCAGTGACTCAGTTCCCCCAGCTCAGCACAGGGATGCTCCTGCCATCTCAGGGACTCACGCAGGCTTGTCCTGGCCTTCCTGAACTGCTTGTAGATGAGCTGCGTCTTCTCCAGGCAGCACTCAATGCGCTGGATGCTGGAAGAGGGACAGGGAAGGAGGAGTGAGACCCCGGAGAGGGGTGAAAATAGCACCCGGGGGGAGCCAGCCCAGCTCTCAGCCTGGCTCCACATAAGACACGTGCATGCACAGGGCTCTTAGAAGCTGTTTGCAATGGGGGCTGTGCATGGAGCGACGTCTTCTCAATCCAGCAAAGCTTCGGCAGGGATTTCGGGAATGCTGGTGCCACAAACCTCTTGTCCTCATGCACCTCCTGCCCGTGCTTCACCAGCTCAGCCAAAACCCCATCCAGCGCCCCTTGGAAGTCAAAGATGCTGTGAGAGCACTGAGAGAGCTCCTCAGCAACCTGCGGAGGAGATGGAGATGGAGAGGTTGGGGCTGGCTCTGGATGCTCCCCAGCCCCACACGGAGCTCAGCCCCTGCCCAGAGCTCACCCTCTGCAGCCTTGTCTTCACCACGGCCACATCCTTCGGAGCCAGCACCCCGCTGCCCGCAGGAGCAGCCTCGTACCTGGAGACAAGGAAGGATGTTGAGCAGGATACAAGGCAGAGGCACCGTCCTGCGGTGGAGGCAGCATCCGAGTCCCTGGGGTGGTTTGCATGGGCAAGTAACTGTGTCCAGGGCAGCAGATCCGAGCCACAGCGGAAGTGCAGATCCGGTGAAAACTCACCCTGTTGAGCCCAATTTGTTCCCAAATTGTTCACTTCATCCCCGCTGGCTTTGCACCAGCCCAGATGTTGTGCGTTTTCTGCCTCCCTGCAGCTGGCACGAGAGCAGAGCACTGAGCAGTGCTGGCTAAGCAGAAATAGGCTGCTCCAGCCCGCGTTGGGAGGGATGGATAAGCAGCAGCATCCAGCTGCAGCATCCGTGCTCTTGGCACTCCAGCCCTGCGTCATCCGGCTGAAGTCAATGGGAACCATGTGTCCCTATCTTTTTAGATGAGATGGAAATTAGGAGGCTTGCTAAATGGAAAGGAATAAAAGATCAGCAATGCAGCAGCAAAGACCGTTCTGCTGCAACAGGACTGGAATGGAAACCAACCATGGGAGAGCTCAGAGAAAACGGGTTCAGCTTTTCCTGGCGCAGCGTGGCTGGGAATGGGTGTCCAGGAGAGCCAGGGCTTTCCTTGTCATTCAGCCCCATTAGTGGAGCCTCTTGAATGGCATCTTTGAGAGCCCCATAACTCATCTGCAGCAGCCACAGCCCAGCGCCTGCATCCCTGCGGCTGCAAAGCCACACTTACAGCAGGGAGGTCTTCACCTCAGTGAGCTGCAGGCAGGAGAGCACCGAGAGAGCCCCTCTCTTCTGCTCCAGCACCCGCAAGCACTCCGCTTTCAGGTTCCCACTGCCAAGAGAGAAAACAGCCCATCCAGCACGTGCTTCCCGCAGCCCGACCTCCATCCCGGGTCCAGCCGCACAGGGTTAGCATGGAGCTGGTGCCTCCTCATGTGTGAATGGGGGCTGGATGCAGGTAAAACGGGGTGCAGCTCCTGGGCAGGGGGGTCTCACCCACTGGGCACTGTCCTGCCCTGCACAAGAAGCTCCTACCCCAAAGGGAATGGGTAGGACAGTGATAATGCACATAGAACCATGGCATGGGATGGGTTGGGAGGGGCCTCAAAGCTCCTCCAGTTCCAGCCCCTGCACTGCTGGGAATGGGTTGGAAAACCAGGAGCGGTTTCAATCCCATCAATGTCCTGGGAAGGGCCAGGTCCCCCCTCCCGCCCTGCACCCGCGCTGGTCCCAGCACTCACATCACCCAGTGCAGGCCCCTCGCCAGCAGCTCCCGGCAGCGCCGCAGGGCACGGGCGATGCGCAGGGTCTGGTGCACGGCACCCACCGCGCTCTGCAAAGCAATGGGCACTGCCTCCATCCGCACCCCCGCAGCCGGGGCTCCCCGGGGCCGCAGGGACCCCCCCCCGGGCCACAGGGACCCCCCCCGGGCCACAGGGACCCCCCGCACCTACCTTGGCTGCCCTGCAGTCGGCCACCACGTCCACCCTGGGGAGCAGCTTTGGGAACTCGAGTGCCGCTGGGGAGATGTGGTCAAGGGGCTTTGTGGATGGAGCCCGGAGCCCCAGGGGCATCCCGCACCCCTAAAGCGAACCCTGCAGCCCCCCAGGGCTCCAGGCATGGGAGCAGCTGCGGTGCTGCTCAGTGAGGGTCTCAGGGATGGTTTAGACCATGGGCATGTGCAGGAATCGCCTGCAGAGCCCGGTGTGGCCATGGGGCAACAGCTCATGGCAGGGGAAACCTGACCCTGAGACCCCCTCATCCTGCATCCCTAATCCAGCATCAAACCCCTCCACCTCCTGCCGTGCATTGGAGTCCTTATTGTATACGTACACATATATACAAAATACATATACCCTTAGTGGATATAAAGGTAATAACTTAAGCAGATCTCTCTCACCCACCCACCCTGCGTACCCTGCTCCACCTCCGAGCCACCGGTACTCACGGTCTCTGTATCTGACCCCTACCACGTCTTCTGGCTGCTCGGCGATGCTCAGCAAGGTCAGAGGGTTGTGCTCCGTGGTCCTGCAGAAGTTCTGAGCTTGCAGATTGGGATCCAGCTCGTACTGATGCCCTTCGAACAAGTACTCCTGGTGGTGAGGGGCTACGCTCGTTTGCTTGCAGACAGCATCCAAGAACTTGGTGGTACTGAAAGGGAGGAGGAACCAAAGGATGGGGAATAAGCAATGGGGAGCGCTCAGATCTCCATCACTTCAGCAGCCCGCTGCCCTCCTCTTGGAGATGAACAGCCCACATGGGCAGCGGAGCCCCTTGGACCACTTCCCTGGGGCTCTCCGTGTGCCAAGAGCAACAGCTCCCATGAGTGTTTGAGCCCAGTTTGGTTTAACTGCGGGTGCTCCCCCAGGTTCACCCACAAAGAAGGGGCTGAGGCTCCCGAGCTCAACTTTTAACCCAGCCTTGGCAGCCTCACGTGTTGTAGGCGTGGATGTAGATGCGGTGCGAGGAAGCCTGGGGCAGGCAGAAGACGTCCACCACGATCCTGGTCAAGATGTCATTGGTCTCTGCGAAAAACTGGTTGAATCCCCAGCATTTCTTCTGATCCACCTCCAGGATGTTGGCCAGGATGGGAACCAGCTGCTCCTTCAGCCCCCTGCGCCAGCAGAAGAGACGTCTGCACATAACCCTGAGCCATAAACACGCTGAGCACGGGGATGGGGAGGGATGCTGAGCTCAGACAGAGCTGCTCCCCTGCCCCGCATCCCTTTTCCCTGCCTGTAAAGCAAAGCCCTGCTCTGAGAGCTCTGACACCTGCAGGCGAGGAGCTCGTTGCCCGGTTAAACCCCCCTGTGCTGTGCGAGCATCCCAAGCCGTGGCACCAGGACATGGGACCCGCAGTGGGGACCAGGGCATGGCACTCACGTGGAGAGGCGGCAGGTGAGGGGCAGCTCGTAGCTCCACTCGATGTTCCCATTCTCCTGCTCCTGGACCCCTGCAATGGCTCCAGGAGGCTTCTCGGAGGTTATTTTGTACCTGGGGAAGGGAATTGCCTGCAGCTGAAATGAGCCAAGTGGTGCCCGTTTGAGCACTGAGTCCCTTGGGATCAGCAGAGAGGGAAAGGGCAGAGATGGATGGGCTGGGAAAGACACGGTTCATGGAAAGAACAAGATCCACAGAGGGAACAGTTGGACTTGCTGATCTTAAAGGTCTTTCCCAACCTGGCTCATTCTATGAACCTGCTCTAGTGGAAGGTGTCCCTGCCCATGGCAGGGGGTTGGAGCTGGATGAGATTTAAGGTCTTTTCCAACCCCAGACCAGTCTGGGATTCTGGGATTCTCTTCCAGCTCCAAAGCCATGAGAATGCATTTTGAGGGTGAATGTGGTCCTTCACATGCTCACTCTCCACGAGCTACACATCAGGCTCTATGGCATTAAATGAGTTGCGAACTGCAGCACATGGACCCCCAGCGCTGCTGGCACGCACTGCACCACAGCCACATCACCCTGCGGCCCCCAGGGTCCCACCTCCCAGTCCCGAGCTGGCTGCGGTACCCACATGGCCTCCTTGTTCCAGCGCGAGCCCCCGAAGGGCACGAAGGGGAGGCTGCCGGTGGCAGCGTGGTAGAAGGTGACGCCGATGCTCCAGAGGTCGACGGTGACGCCGTAAACCTTCTGCTGGGGCTTGCGCAGCACCGCGCGCTCGTACATGTCCGGGTGCTGCAGGGGAGGGGGAGACGGGGTCTGAGGCTCTCCCCTGTGAGGGTGCTGAGCGCTGGCACAGGGTGCCCAGAGGGGCTGTGGCTGCCCCGTCCCTGTGCTCACCAGGTACTCCTCTGTCCCATAGACAGACACGAACTTCTCATCGTCGCCCAGCTCCCGGGCGGCCCCGAAGTCGGTCAGTTTGTAGATGCTCTGCCCGTCTTCCCCCCGCAGCCGCATGATGTTGCCTGGTTTGATGTCTCTGTGGACAACGCCGTTCTCACGGAGGTGGTTCATCCCCGCCACTGGGCACATGGGAGGGGAGAGCTTTGTTCAGCGGGAAGAGCTGGAGAGGGGACAAGCCCCAGAGCTGGTGCTCGGCCCACCCTTCCCATCCATCGCAAGCACCCCGAGGTCCCCATTCTGCAGCTCCCCAGCTCCAGGCTGTGCTCACGGTGATGGGGGGACCCCTCACTCACTGACGCACTGCAGCACGATGAGGAACTCGGGCTCAGCCAGGCCGAAGGCGTTCTCCGGCTCCTCCAGCACGCTCAGCAGGCTGCCCCCCGAGCAGTATTCCATCACCAGCACCTTCTGCTTGCTGCTGCCCTGCACACGGAGCAGCCCTGAGGTCCCCCCACTGTCCCCAGGCAGGACCAGCTCCAGCCCTCCCTTGGCTGGTGGGTCCCTGCTTGGACAAAGCAGGGTTGGAGGGTGACAGGGGACAACAGCAGCTCACAGAGTGCTCCAGTGCCACCAGTGCTGAAGGGCTGAGGCTTGGTGTGGAGGCAGAGGGAGGAGAAGGCAGCCCAGGAGCAGGGTTTCAGGGCTGGGACCCCACTTACTGTCTCCTCTACAGCAAAGAACTTGACGATGTTTTCATGGTTCAGCTTCCTCAGCATCTCAAACTCCCTCATCTGGACCTCCTGGGGCCGCCGGTAGCTGATGCTGTTAAAGACCTTCACAGCAACCAGCTCCCCCGATTTCTGGGAGAAGAGGAATCAGGGCAGGAGGGAGCAGGAGGTGGCACCATCCATGTCCTGAGCCGCTCCATCAGCTCCATCACTGCTCCCGCATCCAGTGGGGATGCAAACTCCACTGACACTGCAAGGTGCAGGCATCTCGCAGCCTTCGTCTTCTCTGCTGCTCCTCCCCACCCTCTGCCTCCTGGCCCTGCAGCCACCTGCTCCGTGTCTGGGGTTATTCAGCTCCAGATCAAGTTCACAGCAGGGACTGAGGCCCGGAGCTCGCAGTGGGACGGGGCTGGGCTCAAACCCTCCTCAGCGCCGCCTCTCACACCCCCTTGAGCAGGCACTTGCTCAATGAACACCAAAGGCTGAGGGTGCAGAGCATCTGCTCCAGCCCTGGCGAGTGTTTGCATGGAACACACAAACGGGCAAGGACGGGGCTTCTGGAACCTCTGGGCATTCCCTCAAAACCAGCTTCTTCCCCCTGCGATGCCCGGGAATGCCTGGAGGGGGACCTGCTCCAGAGCACCCCAAAGCTGCTCTGCACCCCCTGCCCCGAGCTGCAGCCCCAGGGAGCGAAGGAGCCAAATGAGAAGCGAAATTAAGCCCCAGAGCAGCTCCCGGGGGTGAGCAGAGGGAGCAGGGGCACCCGCACCATGGGGCAGGAGCGGTGGGGGCTCGGGGCGCTGCAGTTCCGGGTTTTCCCCCTCCTTCCATCCCTACCCACCTTGTTGCGGGCTTTGTAGACGGAGGCGGTGGCGCCTTGGCCCAGGCAGTCCTCGGTGCTCCAGAGGTAGCTCGGGGTGCTCTGCATCTCCAGCGGCGCTGCTGCAGGGGGGAAGCGCAGGGGTCACCCCTCCGAGCCCGCCCCACCACGGACCCAACCCGCACGGGAGCGGGGCCGGGCGCGGGACGTACCCCCCGCGGGCTCCCGGGATGGGCCGCGCATAGACGGAGCCGGGAGCGCTGGAGCCGGGAGTCGGGAGCAAAGCGGGGAGCCGCGGTGGGGGAGGAACCTCCCCGCCCCGAGAGCACGGCCCGGGGGGGTGCAGAGCCCGCCCGGCGGCAGCAGCGGGAGGAGGAACCGCTCCTGCTTCCTGCTCCAGAGGAAACCGCTCCCGGTGCTGCCACGGTGCCAGCTCGGGGCGCAGGAGCTGCCCTGGGCCAGGCAGGGCTGGGGCTGGCTCCTGGCTCTGG